>CAKNXH010002441.1:376948-388234 GCA_932178445.1 Andricus quercusramuli
ACCCCCCCCCCCCCCCCCCCAATACTCTGTCCACGTGTGCATATTTTATGAAAATATAGGTATTATTGGCTATTATGATTCCTATTTAATGCACCCCTGCTTTCGGAAAAAAGTTCTCAACATCTATGCAAGTAGGACCAGAGTTTTTTTGAGTGCTTGAAAACCTCCCAGTTACCAAAATACACTAGAAAACAATCGGCAAGACCGAGGTATTGAAATTGAACTTACGGTGAATTTAAACAATTTTGCATTTGGTATTTCTTACAATTTTTCATTCTGTATTTCTATGCTAAAAAGGCCCACACATGTGCAGAAAAAAAATTTTAACCACAATTTAGGAAGACAATTTCAAAATTTGAAATACTCGCTGTATTTTTACTTTTGATTCCTGGATCTTGTCCATTTTTATTCTAGTGTGCATTCATGTTGAGAAAAGCCACATATGCTCAGGAATATTTTAAAGCGCAAGTTACAAAGCTATTTACATTAAATACCATAATCAAAATTTTAATAATTATTCACGAATTTACAAAGTTGTCAAGAATTCTTTCCGAAAAAGGGTGAAATAAATAGGAATTATCTCTTATAAAATAATTCGTTGAAATCCGCAAGAAAATTGGAAAAACTTTTTTTGACCTTCAGATACGTAAAAAACAGTGAAACTCAAAACATTTTATTGTCATCGCAGGTAACCAAACTGCATGGCTGTCGATTTCAAATTAATTATTTACTTTTTTAGGTTCCCAATAAGCTAATTTTTCGGGTTGTAGCAATTTCGAATCCTAGAATTTGTTATTTTCGACCCACTCTATTATGCATTTCTTATCGGAAACCCTTTTTAGAGATGTATTGATAACCTGCAACATTTTTTTAGGTATTTCTCCATAAAATTTGATATTTAGCTGGTTAAACTGTGTTGTTTTCAATCAACGTTATGACTCTCACTTTTTTTATAAATCTGAAAACCTTAATTACATTTTTTTTCTAATTGACAAGGTTTCAGAAATTGAAATAAACTTTTTCTATGCCCCAAACATCTTTCAAAAGATTGTTCATTTAGATGTAAAATTTCGAACTGATTTTTCAAAAACACTATTTTCCTGCTATTTTTTCACAAAATAAGACACATGCCGTTGCAAATCTGCAATGTCCAGAACGAATGAGTTAATGATTTGCTAAGGAGACTTACCTCAGTAAAGTAACTTAAAAGGTCTGCTTTCTTACAGATAGCTTCGTTCTTAAAAATTTTAATTTGTATTTCCCCCATATTTGTGAGCAGGCTTTTAAATATTGAAGGTCAAAGCATCGACAACTGTAATTTTATGATTGTGAATTCTCTTTTGTTGAAGCTCCTTCGGCTTTAACGAACACATTCTCATCACGTACATATGTCGAGCTTCGTACTCAATTTTGTCAAAAATGCTAACTTTTCTACATTATGTTCGACTCTATTATATCAAATGTATATTATATTTATATATGTAACTTGGTCTAAGGCTGCTTATTCAGATATTGCAAAATAAAACACAAATTTTACTTTTAATGATTACTTTAATATTTGTTCCTTATTTTGCAGTAAATTTTATTCTCAAAACAAAAGAATTTGTATTTTCTTGTTTTTATAATTGAAAACATAGTGCGTATCCTATTACAAAAATTTGTTATCATACATTTTATTGGAATTTACGTTGTTCTTCCATAAATGTCTAATTTATATAATTTAAGCAAAAAAAAGTGCTTGAATAAAATGTTATTTTAGATTGTATCCTTTTTCCGATTAATTGATTTTTTTATTTTTAATATATTTTTATAACTAGAGTTTATAAAAAATTTGTGGATATTTTTGTTTGAAAAAATTTGTCTTTCCATTTTTTTCGTCTCTTGTGTCATTTTTCCAAAAAGTTAATTTTTTTATTTTTGATCTTATTTTTTACGATTAAAAGAAAATCTACTCGCCCTATCTAAACATTACTCATAAAAAAATTGTAGACCCTTTTTGGGTAAACAATTTTTGTCTTATTTTTTTCCTTAGCCTGTGCTGTTTGTTCAAAAATTTAATTTTTTCATAAAAAGTGATTGATGAAAAATATGCAGATCTTTTTTGGGTGCACAATTTTTGTTGATTATTTGTTCTGTATCTTGCATAGTTTGACCGCGAAATCAAATTTTTGATTTCTCATTATTTTGTCTGCGATCAAAATTAAATTTTCGATTTTTCAAGAAAATTCACAAAGTTCTTCAGATTATCTTGTAGTGCTTTCAAAAAGCAACGCTTTTCTTCTCTTGACTTCTTTTCATATCGTGCGTTGTTTGGCATAAATTTTTAATTTTAATTTTTGTTTTTTTTTAATTTTGAAAATGTTATAACTCTGATCATTTTCTTTCTATTAAAAAATACCGTGAAGATAAACTGTTCAACTTTTCAAGTACTATGGATAGCCGTCTATGGAATTCTTGAATTTTGAAAAAAAATGGTCCCAAAATTTTTCAAAATGCTCTAACTTTTTGAATTTTCATCCAAAGTTGAGAATACCTGGTCTCATTTCAGTATGTTTTTCTCAACTTTAGGGGAACGTGTAAAAAACGTGGATTCTAGCCCGACCTCCCCGGTCCCCCTCGTGGAAAAGCTTGGAATTTTGCCCCCCCCCCCCCCCCTTAAGATGACTACGTGGTCACTCCTTAACCTTGCATTACGTTGCGAGGTGGTGGAAGAGAAGCGCCGACTCGTATTATCGACTTCGATCATCGATTCGACTATTATTCCCAACAGTGATGCAAAAATACTTGCGCATTGTTGAACTGAACGGCGCTCATTGGCTCTAGACGGAAAAAATTTAACCGTAAAATAGTCACGAACTTGTATCTAGGTCTCGGATACGAGATAAAAAATGTAACATTACATCCTTATATCTATGAGAAACGTATGGATAAATTTCTAAGTTTTTTACGAACAGTTCCTGTAAATTTCAGACTGAAATATAAAGAGGAATAATTTTATTTGTGCGATTCAATTCATAAAACTCAAAAAGACTGCTGACTCACCAGTTTCTAAACATAAACCAGGAGTGCATAAACACGCGCAGCCATCGAGGTCAAACAAAATAGGTATTGTAAAACTTCTAGCCACTCATCCGATGAACTCGAAACACACATACGAGCGCACACACGCACCGCGCGTTTGAGCGTGCGTGTGTGCGGGCCACGTACAGCCGAACCTACTTTCCAGTTCCCAGATTTGTCGTGCAAGCACATGAGTACTCTGAGAATCTTTTCCTAATCACTGGTAATATTTTTGTAAGTATCCACGTACAAAAAAGTGATGAACCGTTTTAGAGTTTTCACATCGAGTTCGTCAATTCTTTCTCAAAGTTCGCAGATTATTTACGAAAATACATCAATATCCGATAAATTTTTCTCATATCCGAGACCTAACTACTAGTTCGTGACTTCTTTACGGATAAATTTTGTCCGCGTATTTCGCATACAGGCGCGCACTACAGCCTATCAACTATATTACAATCAAAACATGCGCAGATAAAGGCGACTCCATTAGCATCACTGATTTCAAATGCAGTACCACACACAGGCACACACTACTGTTAAGCGAAAAGATCGATAATCGGTGCTATCGTTATTCTTTTCATTGCATTCTAGCTCACTGATACCCAACGGAAAATCGTGTGAAGCCTACAATAAGCAAGCGTTACCAAGCGTTACTCTCGAAAATCGTTACAATCGAGAACGACAATATCGTTTGGAGATTTCTTAATAAGGATTTTAGCAAAGAGAAGAAAATTGAAAACATGTTTGCAAAGAAAGTTCCTCTTTCACAAATCTAAAAAAATTTTGCTTTTAAAGAGCAAAATACTTTCTCTCAAAAAGTTCTATAAAAGTAGTAATTTACTTTATTCCTGGAGATCTAGAATTACAAAACAAAAAACCTTTTATTAATGACTTTCGCTCTCAATTTTTCGACAATTATTTGTTTTGTGATAATCCTCGCTACCATTTTTTGGTTTTTATTTTATTTTTCACAAACTACTTAGTGGGACGATGGTCGCGGGCGTTAAAGCGAAGCTTTGGACCTACTCTGTCGGTTTGCGGGTTCGATCCCCGCCTCGCACTCTGGAAGAGCCTCGGTGGCCCATGCGGTGAACTCTTTCATAGCAAGGGAGTTGTTCATCTCCGGAAAGTCATGGGATCGGTACCTCTAGCGAAAAATATTCTCTAAGTACTTAAAGCTGTTACTCTTGGTGGTTCGGAACCCACCTCAAACTGTAGGTCCCCCTCCCACCACCAAGAAAGTGTGTGGGGAGTGTGTAAAGGAATAGGGAAGAGATACAAGAAAAAATGTAAACCTTTAGGGGACACATTAGAAGCTTCCATTCCACTAATTACTCAATTTTTCCTAAATCAATTTAAATAAAGTTCAAATAAAGTTCGATAAATAATTGCCAAATTTATGTATACAAATTCAAAACAAAAAATGTTAACATTTTTTTTAAGCTCTTCAATTGTTCTTCAAAACTGCTTTTTATGACAAAGAAACTATCAACTTTGTTTATATTATATCTGCTATTAATATCGGAGACTTTTATAAAAATATTTTCGGACGAGTTGATTTGAATTTTTAAAAATCCGAATCGTTTTGCTTCCTCATAGAGGGAGGTTTGTAATGACCTAAATTTTCAAATATACTTTTGTGACATATTTTGATATAATTCGACCCTAGGAGCTCGAAAATAAAATTTTTAGAAAATGTCCGTGTGTATGTGTTGGTGTGTAACTATTTTCTGCTCACCGTATCTCGAAAAGTAAAAGAGCTACAATCATGAAATTTGGATGAAAAGTAGCTCCGATTGATATCCAGGTCTGACAGGATCTTGAGCTAGATAGGACAATTAGAAGTAGTTTTTTTCTTGCGTTTAGAGATTTAAAAAGAACAATTTCACCTTGTTTACATTAGAAAAACTTTTCTGATATTTAAAATACAACAGTTCGATATCTAGCGTATTTGTTTGCGTCTTTGAGACTTATCGATCGACCTATTGTTTAAACTTTTATGACCCACCAGTACCGATTTATGAAGTTTCAAAAAATGGTTTATTCTGTTTATATAAGAAATGCTTTTTTGATATTTAAAACACGACAATTTCACATTGAGAGCATCTGTTCGCGTCCTTAAGACGCATCGATTGACCTATTGGTGAACCTTTTATGACCCACCAGTACCGATTTATGAAGTTTCAAGAATGGTTTATTTTGTTTATATAAGAAATGGTTTTTTGATATTCAAAACACGACAATTTCACATTAAGAGTATCTGCTCGCGTCCTTGAGACGCATCGATTAACCTATTGATGAACTTTTTATGACCCACTAGTACCGATTTATTAAGTTTAAAATAAAATAGCTTATTCTTTTTATATGAAAAAAGCTTTCCTGATATTCAAAACACGACAATATTATATGTAGAGTATTTGTTTGCGTCCCTGAGACGTATCAATTCACCTATTGGTGAACCTTTTATGGTTGTGTATTCTGTTTATATGAGAAAAACTTTGTTCATATTATGAGTACTATAGTACTGTATCTGACATGTTTGTTTGCGTCTTTGAGACACTTCGAATGACCTATTGACGAACCTGCTGTAACCTCTTATGATCTAGCAATAACGATTTATAAATTAAAAAAATATGTCGTTTATCTTGTTGATATGAGGAAAATTTTTTTAATATTGTGAATACAACTATAATGTATGTAATATATTTGTTTGCATCTTTGAGACGCATCGATTGCCGAAATTAAGAACTTCTCATGAACTACTGTAACCTACCAATATCGTTTATAAATTTTTCAACAAAATTAGTTTCCTTGTTTACAAAAGGATTTTCTTATATTGGGAATATAACAGTACTGCATTTGATGTAATTGTTAGCGTCTTCGAGACGCGTGAATTGATTTTTTGACGAACTTTCGAAAACCATAAGTGATTCATCAATATCTGAATACATGAATTGAAATTTTGGTGGGCCCTCTAATTTGCTGAAAGTAAAATTTTCGGAAAGATAGAAAAATAAGCTTGAAAAATATTGAAAGTGTCCATTTTTTTCTATCGTTAGGCGAAACCTCCCTATATGAGAAAGCAAATTTATTAAATGAGGAAGCAAAATGCTCATAAAATGAGCACATATAAATTCACCCATAGTGAATACGTCCACAGTACTTCACAGCCGTATTTAAGATTCTCATCAGCCATTTTCTATTCCCAGATTTGAATTGCGTATTATTTTCAAACTTCTGTGAACTGATTATTAAGCAAATCTAGATATTTTTGATTTGAAGCCTGTTGCCTAAATTCAAAGCCTGTTGCCACTAATGAATGAGAAGCACTATTTTTTAACATGTTATTAATTGCCTTCACATATGCTGAATCAATATGGAATTTTTGCCAGCTTTTCTAAATTCGTTAATATGTAAAGTGGCATTAATTGACGGAAATCTCAGTTAATTTGTCATAGAGTAAACATTGGCATTAGAATCTAAAAAGCAGATTCATGTTGATCCACCGTTGCCCTTGCCAAGGCTTCAAATCATGATAAGTTCGAAATTCCTTCCATACTCTTCCCTTATGGATTGCTCTTGCGTGAATTGAATAAATATTCCTTAAAATAAGTGTTTAGTACAGAAAGTCAGCTTTATAGGTTAAGATTCATATGAGTTTCATTTCCACTTCATTTTCACTACGAAGTAGAAATTTAACACCTTATACAATCATGAAGTGTGCGCTTTTCTGGGATGGGGTCAACTTTGCACGTAGCAACTTTGCACGTGCCCAACTGTGCACGTCGATGGCCAGACGGACAACTGTGCACGTGCCATCTATGCACGTGCACAGTTGTCCAAGTACCAACTGTGCACGTGCACAGTTGTCCAAGTGACAACTGTGCACGTCTAAATTTCGACGTGCACAGTTGTTCAAGTACCATCTGTGCACGTGCACAGTTGTCCAAATGACAACTGTACACGTCGAAATTTAGACGTGCAAAGATGGACTCATGTGCACTTTAACGTGCACAGATGTCACTTTCCTAACTGTGCACGTGCACAGATGTCACTTGTCCAACTGTGCACGTGCACAGATGTCCCTTGTCCAACTGTGCACGTGCACAGATGTCACTTGCCCAACTGTGCACGTTTATGTCCTTACGTAAGGGTTTATACGAGGGTGATCCTCTGAATCTATGTATAATAAATTTTTCACAGTTAAAATAATTAAATCCTAGTGGAATGGAGCGTATTAACTTTCTTAATATTAGTTTGACAATATTTCAAATATTATTTTTTTCAAATTATTCTTTTCAAATTATTAAAGATATATGAAAATCTCCTGCTCGGTGGGTTCCTGTCACCACTACGCAGCGCGTCCTCGGGTTGCGGATAGAGGAACGGCCCGTTAGGCTGAACAGCCCCTCAGGTTAGCTGCGAATACAAGAATAAGCAGCCGCGGACAGTCGATAGGAACCAGTCGTGGGTGTGGTGAGCCCAGCCTAAGATGTTGGCCTAGCACTGGTAGAAAACACGATGACCATGGCTTGGGAGGACCCACCCATTCACGTTCATACGCAATGGGTGGGTCCTGACAGGCCGAGGTGCAGCGTGTATCCACCTAGAAACACTGCCCGAACCAAAACTAAAAATCTTGTAAGGGAAAAATCCTGCTGCCCATTGGACACCGCAGCGATGACACTGCCCGCAAGGGATGTGTGGAATGATTCGCCTGTATAGGGCCGAAGGGGTATTGATGCCAGTAGGCGCGCTGCCTTGCAGGGGGACGTTAGGATACGAGGATGAAACTGTAATGTGTCTGACGACAAGTTGACATGGTCCTTGTCAGAGTCGGAAAGCTCCCATACTTAGACCTAGGGAGGTATGGGGGTTATCACTCCTGGGACAGTGGACTTACCTACGATCGGAATAGGATCCTAACGTGCGGATTATCTTGAAACTACCATGGCTAACTTGCAAAAACAAAAAACTACAGTTAAAGATCTAAGGGTGGGAACTCTAAACGCGCATAGCCTAAGTACTGGCGGATTTAGCGAACTCATTAAGATAGCAAATGATTACAATACTGACTTAATAGCACTCCAGGAAACATGCTGGCCGGGCGATTTCGCGTCAATTTCTAAGGATAACTATACTTTTCACTATGGGGGAGCTAAGGAATGGAGACTGGGGACCGGTTTTCTTATTAATAAACGAATCTCGCAAGCGGTTATCGACATGCAATTCATTAACGATCGGTTATCATACATTGTACTGAAGGGTATTTTCAGCAAACAGGTATTAATCAATGTGCACTGCCCCACCGAGGACAAAGACGAAGACACTAAAGATCTCTTTTACGAAACAATCGAGCAGGTTTTTGACAAGTTCTCAGCTTTTGACGCAAAAATAGTATTGGGAGATTTCAACGCGAAAATTGGAAAAGAACCGATGTATAGGCCTACAATAGGATCAGAAAGTTTGCATGAGGTCAGTAATGATAATGGAACTAGAGTAATAAACTTTGCAGCTTTAAAGAACCTCGTTGTCAAAAGCACATATTTCAAGCATAAAAATATACATAAGGCCACCTGGAGATCACCAGATGGTAACACTCACAATCAGATTGATCACGTTCTAATTGACAGAAGACGTCATACAAACATTCTCGATATAAGATCGTATAGGGGAGCGGATTTAAATTCAGACCATTTTCTCGTGATAGTAAAAATAAGATCTAGGCTAGCGATAACTAAGAAAACAAGCCGCACAGAGCCAACAGTTCGTTTCAATATAGATAAGTTCAAAACAGCAACAGAAACATTAAATTATCAAGTTGAGATTTCTAATAGCTTTGATGCTCTCCAAGAACAGAGAGACGATAACAATAATTACGAGGAGGACCCGGAAACCCTATGGAGCAATATAAAAAAGGCGGCAAAGACAGCCGCGAAACTTACGATAGGTTTAAAGAAAGTAACAAAAAGCAAACCATGGTATGACGAAGAGTGCAAACTCGAGTTTGAAAAACGTTGGAAGGCCAGACTAAGTAGTTTACAAAATAAGTGCGATCAAACACATAAGAAGTATCTCGAGATTAGTAAAAGTACAAATAGGCTCTATAGATCCAAGAAAAGGGAGTGGGAAAAGAATAAAATACTAGCAATAGAAACGCATAATAAACAGAATAACCCGCGCGAGATGTACAGGGGAATAAATTTTATAAGGAAAGGCTTTCAAAGTAGAACGGAAGTAATGAGGGACGAAAATGGCAATCTAGTAGCCGATGCGACAGAGAGACTGAATTTATGGAAAGAATATTTCGATAAACTATTAAATGTACGCGAAGCCCCCGTTGAAGGTAATCTCGGCGAAATCCACACTGCTGATCTATTAATTGATGATCCTGCTGATATAGAAATAGAAATGGCCATAAAGAAGTTGAAAAATAACAAAGCCGCGGGCATCGATGACCTACCGGCTGAACTGATAAAAAATGGAGGCCCTTGCCTCAAAAGAAAAATTTGTAAATTAATACGCACAGTTTGGAAAACAGAACGCATTCCAGAGGAATGGAATGACTCTATTGTTATTCCTATCTTTAAAAAAGGCGATAAAATGAACTGTAACAATTATCGGGGAATTTCACTTGTGTCGTCGTGTTATAAGATCCTGTTCAATGTAATCTTAGGTAGGCTAACTCCTCTCGCCGAGGAAATCATTGGGGATTACCAGTGTGGATTCCGCCGAAACCGATCTACAAGCGATCAAATGTTCACAATTAGACAACTGCTAGAAAAAAAATGGGAATTTAATGAAGCAGTGCATCAGCTATTTATCGATTTTAAAAAAGCTTACGACTCTATTATACGCGCGCGAATGTACTGGATCCGGGAGTTCTTGGGTGTGCCAAGAAAATTGGTTAGACTTATCGAAATTTGCTTAAGCGGCAGTAGGGGAAGAGTACGCGTAAACGGAAGGTTATCTGAAGAGTTTTCGATCCGCGATGGTCTGAAACAGGGCGATGCACTTTCGTGCGTCCTTTTTAACTTAGTTTTAGAATACGTGGTTAGGCAAGTGCAGGCGAATCCGACCGGTGCTACCCTCAATGGGGTAATACAAATTCTTGGATATGCGGATGATCTCGACATACTAGGGGATGATAAAGAAACGGTAGCAAAAAATGCAGAAATCTTGATCACAAAAGCCAAAGATATTGGCTTGGAGTTTAGCGAAACGAAAACAAAATATATGACCGTCGTCAGATCTGAACAAAGTAATCAAGACGGGGATCTAACAGCCGGAAATATGAAATTCGAAAGGGTTAGCGAGTTTAAATATCTCGGGTCAATTATAACTAGCGAAAATAAGATTAAAACGGAAATCAACGCGCGATTGCACGCTGGCAATGGGTGCTATTATGCAGCAAACACACTATTAAAATCGCGATTGCTATCTAGAAACATCAAAGTAAGAATCTACAAAACAATAATAATGCCGGTCGTCATGTACGGGTGCGAAACGTGGGCGCTGACGAAAGGAGAGGAGAATAGGTTTAGAGTTTTTGAGAATAAAGTACTTAGAAAAATCTATGGTCCAAAAAGGGACGAAGAGACCGGCGAATGGAGAAAACTGCATAATGATGAGCTGCATGCTCTCTACGGGTCAGCAAATATTAATAGAGTAATGAAAGCGCGTAAACTAAGATGGGCGGGGCATGTAGCAAGAATGGGAAATGAAAGAACAGTGGCGCAAGTTCTAAGAGGGAGACCGATTGGTAAGAGACCCTTAGGTAGACCGAGAAACAGATGGGAGAAAAATGTAAGGGATGATTTAAAAGAACTAGGACATGATTACTTAAACTGGATGGAGGATGCACAGGATAGAGATGTGTGGCGGTCTCGGGTTAGTGAGGCAATGAACTTTCGAGTTCGAACTGCTAATCTATAATAATAATAATATGAAAATCTCTCTTTGTTCGACCTGAATGCCTCCAATTTGCTGAATGCCTTGCATTCTCTGAATTCCTTCAATTCTCTGAATTCCTTGAAATCTGTGAATTCTTCGAATTTTCTGAATGCCTTGAATTCTCTGAATATCCTTAAACTCTCTGAATTACTTAAATTCTCTGAATTCCTTGAATTCGCTTAAATCCTTGAATTCTCTGAATCCTTGAGTTCTCAGAATCCTTGAATTCTCTGAATTCCTTGAACTCTCTGAATTACTTAAATTCTCTGA
>CAKNXH010002441.1:388244-427040 GCA_932178445.1 Andricus quercusramuli
TTCTCTGAATTCCTTGAATTCTCTGAATTCCTTGAATTCTCTGAATTCCTTGAATTCTCTGAATTCCTTGAATTCTCTGAATTCCTTGAATTCTCTGAATTCTCTGAATTCCTTGAATTCTCTGAATTCCTTGTATTCTATGAATTCTCGGAATCCTCTGAATTATCTGAATCCTTGAATTCTATGAATTCCTTGTACTCTCTGAATCCTTGAATTGACTGAATCCTTGAATTCTATGAATTCCTTGTACTCTCTGAATCCTTGAATTGACTGAATTCTTCGAATTTTCGGAATTCTCAGAATTCTTTGAATTTTCTGAATTCTTTGACCTCTCTGAATCCTTGAACTCTCTGAATTCCTTGAATTCTGTAAATTCTTCGGATTCTCTGAATTCTCTGAATTCCTTCAATTGTCTGAATTCCTTTAATACTCTGAATTCCTTGAATTCTCTGGATTCCCTGAAATCGTTAAATTTGAAGAATTCTGTGAATTCCTTGAATTCGTTAAATTTGTTTAATTCTCTGAATTCCGTGAATTTGCTGAATTTGTTGAATTCCTTGAATTCGTTCAATTCCTTGAATTCGCTGAATTTCTAGAATTCGCGGAATGCATTTAAATTTGCTGAATGTCTAGAATTCTCTGAATTCACTGAATTCTCGCAATTCCCTGAATTATCTGAATAACCTGAATTCTCTGCATTCCCTGGATTTGTTGCATTCTCTGAATTACTTAAGTTTGTCAAATTCCTTCAATTCGCTGAATGCCTCCAATTTGCTGAATACCTTGCTTTCTCTGAATCCCTTGAATTCTGTGAATTCTTCAAATTTTCTGAATTCTTGGAATTCTCTGAATTCCTAGAACTCTCTGAATTACTTAAGTACAACCCTTACGTAAGGACATAAACGTGCACAGTTGGGCAAGTGACATCTGTGCACGTGCACAGTTGGACAAGGGACATCTGTGCACGTGCACAGTTGGGCAAGGGACATCTGTGCACGTACACAGTTAGGAAAGTGACATCTGTGCACGGTAAAGAACACAAGAGTCCATCTGTGCACGTCTAAATTTCGACGTGCACAGTTGTCCAAGTATCATCTATGCACGTGCACAGTTGTCCAAGTAACATCTGTGCACGTGCACAGTTGTCCAAATGACAACTGTACACGTCGAAATTTCGACGTGCACAGATGGGCTCCTGTGGTCTTGGACGTGCACAGATGGACGTGCACAGTTGTCCGTCCGGCCATTGACGTGCACAGTTGGGCACGTGTAAAGTTGCTACGTGCAAAGTTGTCCGTCACCCCGCTTTTCTGCCTAATGAGTTTTTGTGCCTTCAAAGTAAGTCATTCACAAAGTTTTAACAAATCATCACATTGAGTATTTATTATTTGAAATATTTAATATTAATTATCGCCAATTGAGATTCACAGAATACAACCATTCACATAATCTACTCATTTTAAATTATTGCAATTTATTATATACTTTAAAAGAAAGTTTACTGCCAAGGATTTGCGCTATTTTGAAAATTATTATATGAAGCATAAAGTGTGGTTTGAAGAAAATTGTCAATAAGACAAATTTTGATTTTTGTGATTTCAGAATGACGTTAATGAAAATACATTGAGTAACATTTTTTTCTACTTTTTTAAATCTCATCACCTCATTTTTTATAGAGGTGCTGGAGTAAAATAATTTTATGAACAATAAAAAGACTTTAAATTTGATTTTTCAAATAATTTCAACATTAAATTTTCTCAAAGTCACCCTTTAAGATTCTATAATCAAACGAATGATAGTTTTTTCATATTTGTATAATAAATTTGTAAAATAACTTTCCCTTAAAATTTTAATTTTTGTTTCATAAAATTCAGAAAAGATATTCAAAAATTTCGTTACAGTATCTTAAGTGCTGACTTTTGGCAAAATTGTGGGTACATTTATTTATGATAAAGCTATTATGCATCACTTCTAAGAATCTCAAAAAATTAGACAATTTTTTTCACCAAGTAACACAAAATGAGGGGGCGCCGTCTTGAAAAATCTAAAATTCGTTTTTTTAGACTACCCTAATAATATAAAATATCACAGGCCAACATTACAGACAATCTAACGGTCAATATTTCTCTTTATAGTTAGCCATAGAAAATGAATCAAAAATTACTTTTCGTATATTACTGCCATAAGTTTGTTTTATAGGGTCCAAAAAAAACCCATAAGTGAAAAATTGGGTTTGGTGAGTTTTTAGCGCTAATTATGATTTTTCGAGGTTTTTTTATACACGCATTGTTTATAATACATTATATACTACTTTCTGCTAATAATATATTTATATTGATATGAATAATGCTAGAAAGTTGCAGTTTTTTCTGAAATATTCAACATTTTGTCTGCTTTCCACACAGAGCGTGAAAATAATTAATGTAATTTAACAAAAATAATTGTCCAAACAAATTATTATTGGTTATAACTATCTTGGCCTATAGTAATGCTGGATAATTGCGGTTTTTTCTGAAATTTTTAAGCTTGCTTTGCATTTTTAGTTTTAAACAAATAATGAATAAAAATGGAAGAGAATCATGTTTTAAACTATCTATTGCTTTTTTGTGAATATATTTTTCCGAAATATAACAGATATATCAGAAACAATAATAATTAATTTGAAAGTTGTTTTTGCTCAATATTATTAATTATCACATCACAGTAATTAAAAAGTGGATAGAAAGTGGAAATTTTAAACAAATATTCATGATAAATATAATTTATTATTGATTCGCTCAACCTCAAAAGTCAATAACTAGCAGGAAAATTCTTTAAAAAATCGCGACTTTTCAACTTTATTCAAAGAGAAAATTGCTAAAAACAATAATAAATTGTTCAAACAATTCATATGAATATCTTATTATCAGTATAAAGTAGTATTTCATGTATTGAAAACAATTTGCATTTCAAGGAAACGCTAAAAATCATAATAAGTACCAAAAACTTACAAAACCAAATTTTTCACTCATGGGAATTATTTTTGACCCTATGAAACAGACTTATGGGCGTGATATTTGAAAAAAGTTTTTATTCGTATTCTATATATAATTTTGAAGAGAAATGTTCAGTTTCAACTCAATTTACCTAATATTGACGACTCTGAACCAAATTTACAAAAGCGATTTCATGAGGCTTGCGGAACCAATAAATATCATTTTTTCAACATAGAAGAATTTTATATATATACATAGTATATATGCATTGAATGTATTGAAATTAAACATTAAAATTTAAAATCATATTTGGGTCTAATTTTATCATTACTTTATATCTTCACAGGCATTCTTCGCAGATGCAAGGACTATAGAACCTAATCCGCGTGAAACAGGTTCGCGTATGTCGCCTGTGCCATTAAGCTTTTATGCTTATAAATGTCCTAAATATGATGAATTGTATGCCATCTGTACTAAATTTGACAAGGATATTTCGGTCAGTTGGTGAAGATAATTTTTAATCTATAACAGACACTCGTTCAATTTGAAAAATTAAACAAATTCTGCAATCGTTTTATTATTCTGCCTCACTAGGCTGAAATTAAAGTAACTGACCCTTTGGCAAAAAAATGTGCAGTATGGGATAGCGCAAACGTGTGTGTAGATATTGCGAGTAGCAAAATGTGGGAGGATTTGATGCCTGCACGAGGACAGTGCGACCAGTGTTATAAAAAAAGCCCCTAAAAACGAGAATACTGAGGTACATACAAAATATGTTATAATCTATTCCACAAAACAATCTGTGTATCGGTCTTAGCCAAATTCTGTTGAGAATGTTGAGACCCCGAAAAAATTTAAAAAAAAACACGCTCAATACTAATGGTTGCATTTTTTGTTTAATTTGAGTTTATGAAACTCAATGACATTGAGTTAGAAGATACTGTAATATCATACAAAAGATACTTAATTTTTGAATATTTGATTCATATTTAATATCAGTAATGGTAAATTTATACAGGACATTTTAACGCGAACTTAAAAATAAATTCTTTTGTCGGTTACAGGATGTGAAAAAGTGCTGCAAATTAGCTGCTGATAAATTAGCAGAAAAGGCAAAAACACATTTTTCCGTTGCGAAGTCATGCATTGAAAAATGTGTGGAACGAGGCGGTTGCGATGATAAAGAAATTGATGAACTTTAAAATTCTACCTGAAGGTAGAATGACTGTAGCATCAAATTGCAAATTTAATTAAATTTGGAAATTGCATTCCTAAAATTCTACCTTCCGATCTCCAACTCTTTGAAAATTTGTTTTGTAATATTTCTGAAAAAATGTGTTCCTCTGAAAATGTTTCAAAAATGTATCATTTGCCGTTTATTTCCGAAGTCTTTTTTCATTTTTTTATAACGCAACTAATTTTTATTTTTGTATTTATCATTATTTCCAGAGTTTATTGCACTGAAGTAAGCGAACACGTTAGAGGGATTGCTTTTAACGTGGATAAAGCTATGTAAAATAGATTATGTGTGTAGACATTCTTATTTTTTCATTATGAAAAAATAACCTTGAAATACTGGATGTGGAGTTGAGGAAACATATTTGCAAAGTTAATTTTTTCGGTTTCAAATAATGAGATTAAATACATTATTTCTTTACTTGTGACCACTGCTTTATCGGATGAATATTTTTTTAAAATTAAACACATAGTATCAAACAAATAATTCATCAATTCAAAGAATGAGAATTGTTTAGATTCAAACAAAATTCTACTAATTTTAAAGGTAGTTTAAGTCATAGTTTGAAAAAATAAAGTAAAAGAAAAAGTTTCATAAATTCAAACATGTAACGTTTATCTGGTTGTGTTATTCTTAAAGAGCACAATTCTTTCTCTGGAAAAGTTCTATAGAAGTAACCTTTAACTCGTTTCCTGAAGATTTATAATTTGAAAAAATAAACCATTTATTTATGACTGTCGCTCTTATTTTTTGAAAATTATTGGTTTTCTGATTATTATTGCAGCCATTCGTCGCTCCTTATCTCATTTTTCACTATCTACTTAATTAATTAGAATTTAATCAGAGGTCCGATATGTAATAACCAAATTTATGCATAAAGATCGGAACAAAAAAATGTCCAAAGTTTTTTTAATTCTTCAATTGTTTTTCAAAAACAGCCTTTTCTATTCTGAATTTTATGATTTCGTATTAATTTCCACCAGTGGTAACCTGACAGTTACGCAAATCTAGATTTTTGAAATTATAAACCCACCCATCTCGATTCTAGGTTAACCGCGTGTACGAATTAAATATTTGATCTACTATCATCAGAACAGTTTAATTTATTTTATATTCAAGGGATTTCAAACGAGTAACTAATTTCAAGGAACGAAAAAGAATTGTGTGGCATTTGAGAAGATTTCCAGAGATTTCGAAGAATTTCAAAAAGTTTTAGAGTTTCTATAGGTACTTCAAGTCTTTCAAAGGATTTACGGGATTTAAAAAGGTTTGAAGCTATTTCAATAAATATGAAAGAATTTCCAGATATTTCTACAAATTTTAAGTGTTTCCAAAGATTTAAATGAATTTCAAAGGATTTAGATGCTTCTGTTGAGAACATTAGGGAATATAATCAATTTTATTGAATCTCCAAAGATATAAAATATTTCTAGGGATTTGAAAGATCTTTTTTTAGTTTAGAGAACTTCAATTCATATTTGAAGTTGGATAAAAATGATGAGACGTTGGATAATTGTAGTTTTAAATTGTTTGTAACGTTTCTGATCAACTTCAGATAAAAAATATCTCTAGAATTTAGTGTGATAATATACTCTCGCCAAGTTTTGGAATGTCTAAAATAGTTTTTTTAACAATAATTTGAAAAATTTCTATAGAGCTCTTTTCAACATTTTCAATTCTATGGAAAATATTATAAGACAGAAATATTGTGAAACTTGTAAAAATAGGCTACTTCATATAAACCTGAATTATAACTACCTCATCTCTACCATTATAATGTATTTACGCGTTATTGCTCAAGAGTGAAAAATAAGAATGATTTTAAATTTCTTTATGAAACTTGGTCAACTTCTTTATTTTAGCACAATCTAATATCTTCTTAAGAAATGAACGATACGAAGACTTCAAATTCCAGTCTTCAAACAATTAAACCATCAAATTTACTAAGCCACGCATTACAATTTTATAATACAAAAATATTTAAATGAATGGTAGTTTTTCCATATATGTATAATAAAGTTGTCCCTTGAATTTTTTTTTCCCATAAAATTCAAAAAAGATACTTACAAATTGCATTACAATATCTTAAGTGGTGACTTTTCGCGAATTTGCGGGTCCATATATTTAAAATACATACAATTACTCTGCATTGCCTTTATGAATTTCAAAATATTAGGCAATTAATTTCCCCAAATAACACAGGGTGAGGGGGCGATATAAAAAAATCTGAAATTCGTTTTCTGGACCACCCCAATATATATTCAGTCTAATTTTATCATTACTTTTTATCTTCACAGACATTCTTCGCAGATGCGAAGACTATATAGCCTAATCATAGGGCTGCAGTTCGAGACGTCTGAGTCTGATGGTTCCATAAAAATTTTGACGAATTTTTAATTTTTTTATTTTTTTGCATATTAATGTAGGGAAATGTTTATAAAAGACATTAGCACTTTCGGTTGTTCGCATTTTACTTAAAAAAAATGGAGGAAAACACAATTTTTTTCAAAAATGTTAATTTCTCCCAAAGAAAAAAAATTTACTGTCTTCCTACTTTTAATTTTGCTACAAATTATCCACGAAATGTACACGAAAAGTTCAAAACTAATGTTCCATCACCAAAAAAGTGTCAAATCCGACCAAATGTGCCCCTGGAATCGTTTCAATTCACTTATACGGTCGATTTTAATATCAAATTAATAAAATGTGATAGTTTTTGAATTGATGTTATTAAAGACATTAACCAAACGAATTAAAAGCAAAAATACAATCAAAAATTTTCTGTGCGGACGTGGGTAAATCCAAACAATTGTGCCAATCTATGCAGGTAGCAAAGCGAGTCTGAGGGTAAATGGAAAACTGAGTGACTGCTTTGATGTTATGCAAGGTGTTAGGCAAGGATACGTTATGTCCTTATGGCTATTTATTATATTCATGGACAAGTGTCTTAAGAATGGCTCTCCTCGACGAAGAAGGTTTGGATCTCAGGACAGTGAAGGTACGTGGGTTAGTGTAAGCAAATGATATAAGGTTGTTATGGCAGTGTCAATCGATGACTTGCAAAAAATGTTGAGCAAACTGAATAGTTGATAAGTACGTATATCTTGGTAGAGTAAGAAGGTTATTGGTAGAGCCGGATCCATTATTCACCAAAAGTAAAAGTATATCAGAGAAAGCTGAAAGAACAATAAATAATTATATATTTACGGCCACTGTGCTGTGCGGTAACGTGACCTGGATCTACCAAGAAAAGGATAATAGTAAAATTAACGCGATTGGCATGAAATTACAGCGCAGTATGAGGTAAAACGCTAATGGAAAAAGAGAGAATCCTTAAAGTATGTTGAGAGAATTGATGATAAATGACTGACCAAACACGTATATCAAGGTAAAGTGAATATCAGCGTGTCCAGAGCGGGCCGAGGAAGGAATGGTTAGAATGTGTGAATGAGATCTTTATTCGAAGAGATATAAAAAGCCATAGAAACAAAAGAGCTTGCATGAGAAAATGCATGGACGTGAAGGAAGCTAGAGAGGTATGTTAGGACAGAAATGTGTGGCGACAAATAGTTTATAAGAGATGCACGATGAAGGGTGTCAGCAGAGTGAATGACGCCTAAAACGAAAGACCTTGGGTACTAATAGGCCGGAGTAGAGAGCTTCACAGGATGACTTTGTGAAACTCTTCGATTGGGGTGATTTCTCGGGAAATTAATCAGAGACCTGGGTCAGAGCAGTGTTGCAAAACGAACGTGTTATTCAAATAAACAACACGGGAATTCCAGATTTATCTGAAAATGAACCCCCCCCCCGAAACCGTAGAATCCCCTTTCTCACTTTTCTCATATGGACTGCATGATAGAACTGAGTGAGTCATGCTTACCGCGAAAGGAATATGGCTTAATAGTATAATAATTACTTGGCCAAGTTTGATTTCGAAAATTCATGTAGATGTACTGGGGAGGTTTTTTGCTTCGCAGATGTTTTTTCTTCTAATTGGATTAGTTCAAAGAATTTATAATTTGTGAATGGAAAACTACTAATGACTTGGTAAAAATATAATACATTATTTAGGGCTGTATATATATTAATTAGAGAACGTTATAGAAGTGGGAAAAGTGAAAAAATTCAAAAGTTCATAACATAAAAACGCGATTGTGTAACATTTCCAACGTTATGGAAATTTAAAGAAGGAAATATTGTGAAACTTTTCGAAAAAGGCTGCTACGTCATATAATCCTGAGTCGTAACTTCCTTACCTCTACCAACATGAAATATTTACATGTTTCCACATATATGTCTCTACATTCGCGGCGCCAAGTTTAGAGACGTTTATTTAAATATTATATAAGTATTTCGTCATATAAGAGTCAATTTGCAGTTATTTGGTTGAACAATGTTTTCTCATACAACATTTCAGTCAGAGAAACATTTTAAAAATATTAGTAAGAAGTGATAGAAGAAATTCGGTTGCAAAACACATTCTTAAAACAAACAGATGTTGTAAGTTTAATCATTTTGTTATTAAAAATGTTTTCTATTTAGAGAGAGATCATCAGTTATATTGTTTTGATTCTTGGTATCATAGAAAAACTACTTTTTTCAGAAAACTAATTCTTGGCATGTCAACAACCTCAAAATAGAAAGCTTCACTTTTGCTAATTTACAAGTAGAAATTATGCAAGTGTTTAGTTTGAAAATACATTTTTTTTTCATTTTGCTGATATAAATTGAAAATTTCTTGAATTTTGAAGAAACCTAATTTTCTTCATTTTTCTCGAAAAATATTAATTTTAGAAGAAAATATCATGAATTTAAAAAAAAAGTCAAAATGAATGCAAAACATTAATGTAATTAACTGCACCAAAAATCTTTCCAGTGCGTTTAACTGGGGTCTAGAAGGAACCGCTAGGCCAAGTATCAAGTCGATATTCCTGGATGACCTTTTGGGAAGTGCATCCCTATTTCTTCTTTATAATTTTTTTTAGTAAAGTTTTTGGTTTGTTATTTGTGAAAATCACGTACAAACGAGCATTTAAAGAAATTAAAAATTTTCTAAATATATTTTTTTCAGATTTCAAATTTATTCATTGTTTTTCAGAATGTTTTTTATTCAAATATATTTTATGTTTTGGATTTGTAATTTTTTTTTGTTCGTAGAATTTTGTTTAGTAGAATTTTTATTACGAAATTTCATTGCCTTTTTAGCTGGCTTAGATTTTCGACCGAGTTCTTCCTTTGCATATAAACAAACATCAATGGATGATTAAAGTAAATTTCATGAAAGAGTGTCAACGCATGACCTTACAAAAAATATTTTTTATTTTAAAACTATATTACCTGCACCGAGTCATCATGAACAGTTATTTATACACAGGTCTTATAGATTGGCGCGGAGGGATCTCATATAATTATTATTATAACCATCTTAACTGATTTCTTTCCCATATGTCAACTAGTGTCTCTCCTGTATCGCATTCTTTGAGGATCTCGTTTCGGACTTTGTCCATCAGTGTTTTCCCGCATATTGTGCGCAAAGGTTTCATGCCAATCGCGTTAATTTCACTCTTGTCCTTTTCTTGACAGGTCCATGTCTCGCTACAGTATAGAACAGTTGCATGGTACAAATATATAATTATGTATGGCCATTTTAGCTTTTTTTGATATGTTTTTATTTCTGAGAACGGACCCTATTCTACCGATAACCTTCTTACCCTCATTTACGCGCTTATCTAATTCCCCATCTTTTTTTCCGTCGTTAGTGAATAGGCTACCCAGATATACGAACTTGTCAACTTGCTCTAATCTTTCGTGATTTAGGGCAATGTTGCACATTGTTTCCTCAGTTTTTCTTTCGAATACCATGATTTTTGATTTATTTACGTTAATTTTGAGGCCCATGTTCTTCATGTTTGTATTAAGTTTATACAACATTATTTGCAAGTCCTCGATTGATTCTGCCATAACAATGTTGTCGTCTGCAAAAGCTAACCCACGTACCTTCACTGTTTCGAGATCTACCCCTTCTCGTAACTAACTTGATAAATGGCCATGAGGACATAACGCATCCTTGTTCCACGCTTGGCATAATATCGAACCAGTTGCTCAGTTTCCCATTGACCCTTACACACGCTTTTCTAGCTGCCAAAAAAAAGCCTCCCAAAGTTTACTTCTATTTACATTGTCAAATGCTCTCTCCAGGTCAACAAATGCACCGAAAACTTTCTTTCCTACTTAAGCTTTTTTCTGTGATCTGTTTTAAGCTAGAATATATTTTATCTGTACAGGATCTTTCTGGCATAAATCCACTATGGACTTTCTATATATTTTCCTCTATAATTTTCTATTCAGAAACCCGTATTTAATTGAATGAATTCCTCCAGTATCAACAACTATTGTTCAATAGTGTTTCCACTTTATTCAAACCATAGAGGTTATGTGAGTGCATGTGATTGGTCGAGCAGCACCGGGAAATAAGACACCGATCGACTCGTACGAAGTTGACATGCTAAGGAAAAATGAGGCGCGCAGATGTGCGCAGATTCTTAATAATGGAGAGAGAAATATGGTCATTAAACAAACATTCCATTCACATCCTATTTTTAGAATTTTTATTTTGCATAAATATCGAAAAGCTGAAAAGGAAGCATACAATTTTTCACAGGTAAACCTTCCTCAAGACATGAAGATTGTTTTGCCAAGTCTCAGACGCGCATATATTGAGATTTAGGAGAAAACTGAATTCAAGGGATTCATACACGAACCTTATAAACTCCGGTTTTTTCCCATTGGTTTGGGGCATCAGGAGCTTAAAAATCACCAAAGAGTTTTCAAAAAATTGTTTTGAAAAATATAGAAAAAAATATTTTGTTGACCTCAGTTACTGTCAAAATTGCTTACTATTGCATCAATGAAAAGTTTGAATGAAAAACGCGTATTTCAAAATACTTTTGTAAACAAAATTATTTCTATTAGAAGTGCCCTTAATATAGAGATTGGAGAATCAGCCATATCATGAATTTTATTTGAATTTATAATTGGTAGTTTGAAAGATTGGCTCAAAAACGACAGAATTCGTAAGGAATACCTTAATTTGGCTAATATATTTGTATACATAAAATGTAATTATATAAGTGTCTCCCTAAAGATTCTCTTTGGTTACGACTACTTTTCATCAACTTTGGATAACTTCTTAGGTCCTACCTTCTCATAAAATGTACAACAAAGCCATACTACTCATTCGTCCAAACTTTGTAGTGGAAAATAGAGAACTTTCTTTGCTAGTAAGTAGGCCCTTTCCTGAACAATTTCATTAGAAATTAATCTGAATTGACAATGTGAATAGTTTTATTTACAACTAATGGAAAAAGAAAACCTGATTGATTGCTTAACCAAATAATCCTACATTAAATTTATTTTTGCCTTCAAGATTGGACAAACATTAGCTTTTTAAAATGAAAGTTTTGTTATTTGTCACTTTGCGATTAGTATTTAAACATATGACCATATTCCATTGCTTTACTCATAATCAGATAATTAAGTGTGCGAATAACTGACCAAGAAACAGAATTTGTATGAAAAAAAGAAAATTTGAAACATTTTGGAGAAAAAGGTTTTTTTCCAAAATTGCTCTGTATGCGGAAAATCATCCAACTGCTCAAGATCAAACAAATTTTTATCAATTTTTAATTAGTTTCACTTTGGATTGGAAAAATGAAGTAAAAGAAAAAATGTCTTTACTTAAATTTATTACGTGACTTTTTTCTGGGTGCATGGTTTTTTAAGAGCTTCTTCCTCTGAACATGTTTGACTAAAGTAGCTTTTTATTCTTTTCCTGAAGACTTAGAATTAAAACAACAAAAATAGTTTTTCACAGCACGTCTGCGGAAAGTTCGATTTTCCGTGGCTCCGTAGACTCTGGATAGTCTCCGATTTCTTAGCTTCCCACTTTACACCACTAGAGTTCGTAAAGTATGCTACTTTACACCTCTAGAGGTTGTAAAGTAGCCAAACGAACAATGTAATGAGATGTATAGAAAATACGACTTACATTGATCGTCGTTTTCTAACCGCACTCTGTTACTGTTTCTTACCACTCTGTGGTGTGGTGTGGTGTGGTGTGTTGTGGTGTGGTGTGGTGTGTTGTGGTGTGGTGTGGTGTGGTGTGGTGTGGTGTGGTGTGGTGTGGTGTGGTGTGGTGTGGTGTGGTGTGGTGTGGTGTGGTGTGGTGTGGTGTGGTGTGGTGTGGTGTGACATGACATGACATGATATTAACTATATTCAATATGAATAATTGTAACAAAGATTGATATGATTAGTGGTGATCAAAATGAATAAATAAATAGATTCACTTATTTATTGAGAATCTCACTCCGAAAATCGAACTTTTTCCTTAGACTCGCTGTGAAAAGTATTGTACTTGACATGTGAGAAGCAGGCAATCCCCGATTCGTGTGATGTCATCACTCGCCTTCGGCTCGTGACGCCAACTTCACACTCATCGGGAATTGCCTACTTTCCACACTTGTCACGTAAATAGCTATTATTAATGACTCTCGCTGTCATTTTTCTACAATCACTTGTTTCCTGATAATTATGCTATAATTTGTCGCTTCCTATCTTACTTTTCACCAACTACTCAATTTGTTCTGAATCAGCTTTCCGATAAATAATCACCAAATTCATGTATACAAATTAGAGAAAAAGGTTCAAAATTTCTTCAATTTTCCATCGAAACTACTTTGAATGGCGAAGTAACTATCAACCACATTCATATGAAATCTTATATAAATACCGGAAATTTTTAAAAAATATTTGTGAACGAGAAGGTTTGAAATTTAAAGAATCGGGATCGTTTTTGAGTTTCTCAAGAGCAAATATTTCTATAAAACATTTTCTGTGGGGAATTTCCGAATTCGGTAATATAATAAACTGTCGGGAATTTTATTATTCGGGAATTTTACAGTCTTGGAAATTTAATTTTTCGGGATTCTTCAGTCGTCATCTGTAAGTCTTAAAAGTTACAGAACTCTAAATTGAACGTATATATAACATTGAAAAGTCTTTTATTCTAATAAATAAAAAATAAAAATCTATGTGATTTTGATGATTTAGTTTCGAAAGTTAGTGAATTTGGAAGATTTAGAATTGAAAACTTGACTTTAATATTGATACTATTTTATACTTTTTTAACAAAATTTTATAAATCGGTGTCTACATTTCTTCCACTGATAAGCAGAATTATTTTTGATTGCACAAACCCTGTTTTTTTACTTATTTTGTACGCGAAACAAGAAAAAGAATTTCGCAAATTATTATATCAATTATCAGAAGATAAAAATAAAAATCTTCTATGTTACGCTTCAATTATTGTATTTTATGAGAATTGTGATATCACTGAGGAAAAATAGTGGCTTTCAATTAAAGAAACCGTTCCCTCAGAAGAATTTTTTTCATTCAATTCAAAATAATTTTAAATGGAAGAAAATTTTTCATTATAACAAAGAATCATTTTTTCAATTAAAAGAAATTCCTCTTTGACTAAGAGCTCATGAATAATTTTCTTTGATCTGAAGAAATTTTCTTTGTATAAGAATCTTTTTTGCTTAAAATTAAAATCTTTTTTGGTTGGAATATCAAGTATCACATTTATTGTTCGGAATTTATTTTTTTCTGTAAGAAATTGAACTATATTTCGTTAAATATTCCTTTTTTTTTTTGATTAACATTAATTTTTTCAACTGAAATTTTACTATTCCAGTTTTGGTTGAAAATTTATTTTTTAGATAAAAATTCAACTATTTGCTTGAAAGTTGAATTAGTTTGTCAAAATGTATATTTGTGGTAAGAGATTTTTTTTTGGGTTTCTCAAAACTTTCTCAAAAAATCATTTTTTAGAAGATTTATTATTTCGATGGAAAATTAGTTTTTTTGGTTGACAATTCTACTATTAATATTCATTTTAAAATTCGCTTCTTTTTGGTTAAAAATTTATTATTCTAACTGCTTTTGCAGTTTGGCATCAAACAATTTAAGTATTCCATTTTCAGTTCAAAATTCATCTGTTTGCTTGAAAATTGAACTGCTTTGTCGAAATGTATATTTTTGGTCAAAGACTAATTTTTTTGGTTGAAAATTAAACTATTTTTTTACAATTAATTTTTTAAAAAGAGTCACAATTTTAATGGAAAATTAATTTGTTTGTTTGGAAATTGTATTGTTTATATTCGCTTAAAAATTTATTTCAGGCGAAAATGTATTATTTGAACTGCAAGTTCAAGTATTTAATTTTTAGTTGAAAATTTATATATTATTTCCAATTCCGTTTTTTGGTTGCATAAAATTAATTCTTGTAAGAAGTCATTAGAAGTCAGTAAGAAGTTTTTTCTTGATAGAAAATTAATCTCCTTACTTCAAAATGTATATTTTTCGGTAGAAATGCGGCTGTTTAGTTGAAAATACATATTTTTTAAAGATTCATTACGTTAGTTGAAAAATTATTTCTCAGCTGAAAATTTAACTATTCCATTTTCGTTTGACAATTTTTATCTTTTAGTTGACGATTCATGTATTTTTGTCAAAATCCGTCTCTTTTGGTAGGAAACTGATCTTTTTGGTTCAAAGTTCAACTACTCAGTTGAACCTTGGTTAACATTTTGACTATTTTCTTGAGAATTCGATTTCTTATCTTGGGTTGAAAATAAATATTCACATGCTCATCATTTATGCAGGAAGACATTAGATATCTATTGGTCTGTCTGTAGTCTGACCCTTTTTTGTGGGAGGGGGAAAAAACTAGATAGAACACTTTAATTTTCAGCCCGCAATTTGTCGAAAATCTGAATTGTTTCGATATAAAACACTGTAAACACTGATATAAGAACAGGAAAACAAAGATTGAGAAGAGTTTGTTTTTCCTTCAATGTGCCATTAGGAGAGGCTTGAAATAATGATAATTTCGTAATGTTTCCCCAACTCATATGAATGTTTCTTCCGTCAAAATTAGTTCTTTATTGCAGTAAATAATTAATTCAGATATTTAATATTGAGTGTCACCACACAAATTCCCGAAATATAAAAATTCTGCTAACCGACTCTTTTTAAAATACATCAAGATACATTTAACTGCCAAAATTTTGAGCTTTTTTTTTAAATACTTGGTTACTTTATTAACAAAGCAATACAATAGTAATTTATTAGACTTAGATGTTAGTCAAAAAAAAAAAATATTCTAATTGTTGAACACTTACCTCTTTTAAATTTTTCTATAATGAAATGAGAAAATTTATCTTACGCACAGTCTTCTCAGCTAAGATCCAGCAGGTTCTGGAAAATTGAAAAGACGAATCTAACATGAAAATGCTCAACATCAGTATTAGATTCGACGAATCAAATAAGGCTAGTAGCTACAAATAATTTTTAATCCCTAAAGATTTGTTTAAATAAAATAATGAAACCATTTCTGTAATCTATTTGATCTCCTTCCTTACTAGGATCCAGAGAAGGCTTTTTTTCCAGATGGAATTCCATATCACCTTCCTGAAGTATATGACGGCATGAAGATGTGTCGAGCGGCTTCTAACGAATTCACAAAACATCTAATGTCTGCATCCACTACATAGCACGGTCCAAAATAAAAAAATTAACGTACGTACAAATATTACTTATAATCTATTAAACATACAATATTTGTTCCTTTCTAATCCAGTTTTATATATTCATTTGTTTAAAATACAATCTAAAATCTAAACAGTCACGAAACAAGTTTCACATCAAATGTCAATAAAAAAAAGTATATGTCGTTGCCAAAGTCTTTTGAGAATATTGCCATTCCGACAAAATTCAAGTAAAAATTGCTCAATTGTAATATCGCACGTTGAGGACAATAGTGTCACAATTAAAAAAAAGTCATTTCGAGGAAATCGACTTTGAAAATTTTCAGATTTTCACTTTGAGGGGATTTTCCTCCATAAACGTTGTTCCTTATAAAAGTCACCCAGGCGGAAATATTATATATAGTTTATATATAGTGTGAAGTATTATATATAATATTCTTTTGTTTTATACATTTTTTATATAAAACATTTGAATATTATATATAATACTTCACACTATATATAAACTATATATAATATTTCCGCCTGGGCAACCTTCCTGTTGGTTGAGAGAGTATTTACCGAGCTACCTCCACCTTGTTAGCGAATTTCCGCTCAAGATTCTATGTGTTCGAATTTTTTGAATTAAAGTTTCAAGTTGTCACAGTTTTGATTTGTCACGTGGCACCCGTTGCACCTAGAGATGCCCCTCTGCTCTAGAACGATAGAGCTATAAAAAATGCTCTCAAATGGTGGTATTAACTAAAAAATGAACTTTTTTCAGTTGTCACACTATTGTTCTCAAGGTGCGATATATAGATCAAGTTTGCAAAGCTTCTTTTCAAAAAAGTCAATCGCATTTTTGAATATTTCAGTCTGTATTTGTCCCCCGTAGCACACTTCCCGAAAAAACCAGGTCTCTTCCAGTTTCTTTCGGGAAAAGCACAGGTCTAAACCTGAGCCATACATGGGGTTATCGGAAAGTCTGCTATGTGGTTGCTATATTTTGAAAATTACTTCTGACTTTTTAATGCATGAGTCAAAAATTCTCAGCTTTAACGCAATGATGACCGTACATCCAATATTCAAGAGATCAATAATAGTAATAGTAATGTATAGTAATACTAACTTATACAATAAGTTTTAACATGAATTTGACAAAAAAATATTATTTTTTCACCGACTGCGATCATTTGCTACGAAAAATAATTGTTGAATTGGAAAAGAAGGCAAGAATATTTCGTGCTAATTTAAAAAAATGCAGTGCGAATTTGGTTCGTAAGACGGTTGCAACACAAGTAGGTCGAGGAGGATCTAGAAGAGGATCTAGAAGAGAATATAGAAGAGCAGTAAAAAACAATAATGTACAATTGTGATTTTATTTCTTTCAATAAACAATTTGAGAAGTTGAATTTATTATATTGAATTTCTAATCTCACTCTTCAAAAATTTGTCCTGTATATTAGGGTGACCAGAAAAAAAACCCTTTTGATTTTCTTAGGAGTGAAGGGCAAATAACGGTAGTTTATGCGATTGTCGAAGCCAGATTTATTTTATTTTTTTAATTTTAAGCAATATTTAGAGGTGGCCCATCGTCTTTGAAGTTATTATGTAATTAACATGGGTAAACTCAACTTTTTTTTCATTCAAGATTTTAACCACGAAGTTATCCACTCTTTAATTTGAACTTTTAATATGTTGTTCTTGAGGTTCTCAGAATCCACACAAAAACATTTTTTCAATTAAAAATTCATGAAAAGCATTAATTACGGTTGCTTGATAAGTGCCATTTTTACGGTTTTCTACTGTTGTCAAAAACGGCTCTTATAATATGTACCTTATATTGAAATTTTAAGAATATTTTCCTCGAAGGTTGAAGATCACATTTTCTGAAAAAGCTGATTAGGAAAAGTATAAATAAGCGTGCAATAATGAAAACAAATCTGAGTGAATTTTTGAAATTTGACAGCTCTACGACTTGAGCTGTTTAATTTTCGGGGCGGAGCGCTCATCAGCTCAGCCATACAGGTCGATCAGAGTGGGTATTGACACCATAAACTCATAAAGCAGACCCATTCTCTGCAAGTTTTTAAAAGTCATATTCCCCTTTTTTAGAAAAGTGGATAATAATAATTCAGGAGACTCTAACTAATCCTATTATAAAGTCACCTCGATGAAAAGAGCTGGGGTTGCACTTTTACGATCGACTCTTCACTTACCGAAATTGTCAGCTTTTGTAATGACAACTTTCAAAGACGATGGGCTACCTCTAAATATTTTTTAAAATTAAAAAAAAAATCTGGCTTCCACAATTGCATAAACTACCATTATTTGCCCTTCACTTCTGAGAAAACCAAAAGTGTTTTTTTCTGGTCACCCTCGTATTGTCTTCCCGAAGAGCAAAGCTCTTTCTCTGGAAAGTTCTATAAAAGTCGTATAGCCTTTCACTCTTTATTACCCATATCTTTTCCAAACTTTATATATCGTATGAAAGCCCAGGAAAGAATATATTCAAGGACATCATATCTCTCCTCTGGTATATTTGTGTGTGTGTGTGTGTGTGTTTCAACGAAAAGTGCTGATTTTAGGAGATATTCTCGTTTAGAAATAAGGTCAAAAGTATCGATTTTACGGGGTCGCGATGGGAAATCATATGTACCTTAATCTATGCTTAATCTAGTTACATTATAGCTATGGCGTGGAAGTCACCGAAAGCAGGTAAATTTTTTTTAAGAAAAAATATAAAACGTGCACCTATAGCACTCGCCAACTTTGAATGTGTTTTTCCTATAAAGTGGTTTTCTGAAGTTAAATATTAAAAAGCGCCAAGTTACCACGTTTTCTAACATAGAGGTTTTGTTGGTGGCCAAAATGCCAAGAATATATTTGATTATATCCCCCTATAGGTATCCCTATACCGACAAAGTGGAACCTTTCCTTGCGCAACGTGACACGCGGTCAATAGAGATACTTTGATACTTTGATGAATGATAATAAAAATATTTAAAAAGATTCTTGCGTCAAAGAGAGCCAACATTATTTTCGAACTTGCTAATTTCAATTGTCCCTTTCTTTAATGAATACAAACTTGCGTGAAGGAATATATTCAATTTAATTTGTTAGTGTGTTAACGATTTCATATTTTCCGCCATTACGGGTAAAAGTGACAAGCATAAAAGGCACTAAAATCCAAATTTTTCTAGATTGTTTTCTTTATAACTATTGATTGAACATTCATTGAGTCTTCTAATGTATATTAGCTTTTAATATTTTGTCATTTATCAAAATATTTATTTATTATTATTACGTACACCTTTCTATCATATATATATATATATATATATATATATATTACATTATTATTATATACTACTTAATCTTTGAGTGAAACAAATTAATTTTGAACCAGAAAAGAACGGATTTTCAACAAAATAGTTGAATTTTCAACCAAAGTTATCAATTTTCAAATAAAATGATGAATCTTCAACAAGAGTAATTGAATTTTAAACCAAACAGGTAAATTTTCAACAGAAATTTTGAATCTCCAACTAAAATAGTTGAATTTTCAACTAAAAAGATGAACATTCAACCATGAAGATTTATTTTCTACAAAAACTTACGAATTTTCAAAACAATATATGAATTTGCAACCAAGTTGTTGAATTTGCAACTGAAAATGATAAACTTTTAACTCATAATTAAATTTAACAGAAAAAAAAGAAGAATTTTTCAACTAAAATGATGAATTTTCAACTGGAATAGTTGAATTTTATACCAAAAAGATATAAAAAATTTTCACCAAATATTTCAATTTTCAAATACAATAAAGAAGATCAATTATCAATCAGACAATTAATTTTTCTTCCAAAAAAGATACATTTTTAACCAAAAATAGAATAGTTAATTTATGTTTCAAAAAACTAATTTCTAACAACAAAAAAAAAAGAATTTTCAACAAAATAGTTAAATTTCCAACTGGAATTGTTAAATTTTCAATTAGAAAAATTGAATTTCAACAAGGTCGTTAAATTTTCAATGTGAAATGAATTTTCAATAAAAATGATGAATCTTCAAAGAAAAGAATAAATTTTTAACAGAAGAGTTACACCTGTAACGAAAGAGTTAAATTTTCAACTAAAAAAGATGAATTCTCAACGAAAATAATATAATTGAAATTTCAACCAGAAAAAATTATAACTCGAAATAAAAAGTAGTTGAATTCAACACAAAAACACAATTTTTAAATAATAGTTGAGTTTTCAATTAAAAACTACTTTTCAGTTAACAGAGAAAACAAATTTTAAACAAACTGTTGAATTTTCAAGGAAAAATATGAATTTCCAACCAAGAAGAATAATTTTCCATCAAAAAGGACGAATTTTCAATGAAACGAAAACTTTTATTCAATTTATTTATCTCGATGAGCGATTGAAATAAAAGTTTATTTTACCATTTAGTTCGATTCAATTTAGGAAATAAAAAAAGCCATATTAATAAAAAAAAAAATTTCTTTACTGTTCCATAATAGGGTCATGCATTATGGAACACCAGTACAAGAGTCCAATGTTGTTTCATAATAGATACATAAAGGTCGCTCCGCTTTTTCATAAATATAAGAACTTTGCTTAGACTAAATTAAACTTTTAATATGCGTTTCGCATTCAGAAACGATCAGATCACTCATTAATATAAACATTTTGAAAATATATTCTACTATCGATCAAAAGTTAATGAAAATCTCAAAACTGCTTCAAAATTTGTCTCATGATAGGTACCTTTACCTATAAGAGCAATTTGAAAAATTCAATTAATTAAACAAAATAAAATTATCGTGATAGTCAGAAATATGGATTCATTTGTTTTAATAGGAGCACAGTTTTTGGTGATATAACATTCAAAATATTTAAAACTGTATTACCAAGACAACTCGAAAAAACTCATTTTTCAGAAAATAGTGTATGAGATTTGAAAGAAGTAGAATACTTCCGAAGTATTTCGTCCTAAGTATTTCGAAGTGTTCCCGAATATTCCGAAGTATTTCGAAATATTTCCAAATATTCTCACATATTTGAAGGTATTCTATTTTTTTGGGGATTCCGATCACAGTAAATCCCAGGGATATTATTTATCTGAAGTTGGATGAAAACATTGCAAACAATTGACAACTACAATCAGCTGTGATTATTCGAACACGATTTCATCGCTCTGCGAACTTGAAGGAACGTACTTTATGAACATTTATAAAAACATGTTATTTTTTCAAAAGTTTGAAGATGACTTTTTTGAAGGAAGAATCAGATTTTTTTTCTCCTTATCAGCAAAATCAGGCAGAGACCTCTGCTATATTAACATCAAAACACTGGTATTAGGGCTCGAGAAAGATTCTATGAAATTAAACCAGTCTTTCCGAAACTCTGTTTCAAAAATTAAATTAAAAATACAGTCTGAAATATCAAAAAATGTCTGAGCAACTTTTTGTTGAAATCTTGATGAATAATACCTTACCATTTGAACATTTTCCCGCTTATTTGTCGCATATTTATCGGAATTAGCTAAAACAAAAAAATGAATTTTTAACAAAGAAGTACAACTTTCAACCATGTCGCTGAATTTATGACCCAAAAATATGACTTTTTGACCAAATAGTTCCATTTTCAACAAAATAATAAAAATTTTAACAGAATGCTTGAAATTTTAACCAAACAATATAAATATTGAACCAAATATATATTATAGTACACTTTTCAATCAAAAGTAGTTTATTTTTATTGTTGGGTTCTATTAATTTAGTTCCCATTTGAGCGAAAAACGAGAAAATGGAGAGGAAAGGTATGTTTCCTAAAAAAAGTGAAAAAAATCTGCACATTATCATCGGGTTGCGCGTGGCTCGCAACTTTGAGCGTGCCTACAGCGCGCGTCAGTTGGATCTCACGCTTCGCGCTCGATTATGTATTTTCCTCGCACTATGCATTCAGTCTTTATACTTTACCCACATTTATATATCGACCATTTGATATTAAAAGTCAAGCCATCGACAAATGCAATTTGATAATTGTGAATTCTCTTTTGTTAAAGCTCCTTTGGCTTTATCTAACGCATTCTCATTGTATAACATTTTTTTAACACTCAAGTATTTTTTCCTTAATTAGCATTAATCTTCATCCGCAGCTATTCTGGAAAATCTATCATTTCAATGAATGTATAATTATTATTACAATTCATAATGTGCATTGATATTGAAACAGACGTATTTTTATGGCCTCATTTTTATAATTTAAAAAAGTGCGCGTCCTATAAAGAAAAAGGTTCATAGCAAATTTTTAGATATAATTTGGGCGAACATTTTTGTTAATTAACATTTTATTGTAGGTTCTTTCGTTTTTCTACATTTTTTAAATCTTATTTTCACGAGTAAAACAAAAACTACGCGTGCTATCAAAAAATAATTAATAACAAGTTTGTCGATCTTTAATTGGTGAACAATCTTTGTCCATTCATTTTTTTACAATCTTGTGTTGTTTATCCAAAAAGTTTAATTTTTTAAAAAGATCTTTTACGATTAAAACACAAACTACGTGTCCTATCTAAAAAAAATATTGATAATAAATTCGTGGATCTTTTTTGGCTAAACAACTTTTTTCTGTTCATTTTTTTCGTATTTCGTGAGATTTTTCCAAAAATTGTATTTGTTAGATTATTAATGTCATGTTTTACGATTAAAAAAAAACTAGGCTAACAAAAAATGATGTGAAACAAATTTGTAGACCTTTTTGGATAAGTAATTTTTATCTTTTGATTTTTGTTCTGTATTTTGCATAGTTTTTCCAAAAATGAGGGTGTGAAACCTAAAAGAAAATATTTCTTCTCAGACCCTAATTTTTATTCCTCCTGAGTGTGAAATGAAGTTATGTGTCTTTATAATATATTTATTCATTTGTTTATTTTACTTCTATTTCGCAGTAAATGTAGCAATAATACTATTATTTCTCGAATTCATCTTTGATTTCACACAATTCACGGACTATAAGTCACGTACAAAAGACTCATTAGCTGCTCGCACTTAGTCGACTGACTGTTGGTGTTAAACCCTTGAGTGCATGGATTATCTCTCTCCCCAGTACATACATATTGTTTCACCGAAATCATACATGAGCATTCGAGTACGATAAATTCATCGTTTAGAACCAGACAGTCGACTGAAATTTCTCACCTAAATTAAGTGATTTATACATCATTCATTTCGAGAGTATAAATATTGTTGTTCGGATTTTTCAACATTCTGAAATGACATGTGTCATTTCATTGGTCCAGTAACTCTTCCCCGTTTAAATATCTAAAATTTGAACTAAAACGGAATACAAGTCCATTAGTTAGACCCAGAGAAATTTTCCTGGAAAACGACATGCTGGATTGTTATTTTATTGTTATCGTTTTAATCGATTACTATATTTAGATTGACGATTTTTTTTTTCAAAATTAGCGAGAGTCAAAAATAATCATAAAATACATGAATGTGTGAAAATTACATAGAAAGAGGAATTGTCAACAAAAAATGCAATAGCAAATATTCCAAACAAATAATATTTTTATTTTTACTGAAAAACAGTTGAATTCCATCGAGAAATACGAATTTCCAACCAAATAGTTGAACTTTTGTCTGAAAAAGATAAAATTGTAGCCAACAATGAAAGAATTAAATTTTCAGTTCAATAACTAATGTTTCACGAAAAAAAAAAACTAATTTTCAACTAAAGAGATGAATTTTAAATTAAAATGATGAACCATTAATCTGAAAAATAAATTTGAAGAAAATCAAATTTTCGACCAAAAGGAATATTTTTACATCAAAAAGATCAAATTTCTAGAAAAAAAACGAATTATCAACGAAAGACGTTAATTTCAATGAAAGCGGTAAATTCTCAATTATGAAGGATTTTTCGAACAAAAATGGAATAGTTAAACGTTCAGTTAAAAGAATAATGATGACAAAAAAAAAGAAATTATTAACAGAATAATGAAACTTTCAACTAAAGAGATGAATTTTTAAAACAAAAAGATGAATTGTCAACGAAAAATGTAATAGTTGATATTTCAACCAAAACTGATTTTTTTAACTAAAAAAGTTGAATTCAACCACAAAATATGAATTTTTAATCAAGTAGTTGAAATTTCATCTAAACAAGATGAATTTTCAAACAAATATTTAAATTTCCAACTAAAAAGTATACATTTTTAACAGAAAATGGAATAGTGAAATTTCCAAAAAATGAGGTAAATTTTCAAACTAAAAACATGAATTGTCAACGAATCATAGAATGCTTGATATTTTAACCAAAAGAGATTTTAATTTTGAATGAAAGAAGATGATTTCAACAAAATAACTCAAATTTTCCACCAAAGGGGTCGTGCACATAACGTCACACGTTTTTCCGTTGTTTCATTGATTCCTTTGAATCATTAACTTAAAAAATGAATGTTTAACAAAAAATGCAACTTTTCAACCAGAAGGTTTAACTTCACCCCTAGAAGATTACCTTTCTCGAAAAAGAGACAAATTATCAAGAAAATACAACTATTTTCATTCAAATCGTGGAATTTTTAACTACAAAGAATTTTTGAAACAAAAATGGAATAGTTACATTTTTAGTCAAAAAATTGTCGATTATCAAAAAAGAACGAACTTTTAACAAACTCTGGAATTGTCAACCAAAGAAATGTACTTTCATACTAAAAGGTCAATTGCCAACGAAAAATGCGATAGTTGATATTTAAACCGTAAAAGATTCTAATTTTAAATTAAAGAAGTTCAATTCAACCACAAAATACGAACTTTCAACCAAAGAGTTGAACTTCTATCTGAAGAAAATAAATTTTCAACCAAATGTTTGAATTTTCAACTAAAAAATATAAATTGTTTACCAAAAATTGAATAGTAAAATTTTCAACTAAAAAGATGAAACTGAAAAGATGAATTGTCAACGAAAAATGTAATAGCTGATTTTTTTAAACCGAAAAAGTTAAAAAATTAATGCTCAACCAGAAAATAAACAATTTTGCAATAAAATTGTTGAATTTTGAACCAAATATATGAAGTTTGAGCTGAACTGTCGAATTTTGGAAAAAGTAGTTTAACTTTCAGCCAAGTAGTTGAATTTTCATCCAAAAAGGATAAATTCTGAAATACAAATGTAATATTTGACCCTTCAAGCAAAAAACATTGATATTTAATATAAAAACAGTTGAATTCAACGGAAAATTAGATTTTTTAACAAAAGAGTAGAATTTTAAACAAACAAGTTGATTTTGAACCAAATATTTAAATTTTCTACCAAGATATTTGAATTTGCAACCAAGAAAGAAGAATTCTCAACAAAATAGTTAAATCTTCAACCAAATAATACATTTTTTAACTAACGAAAAAATGAATTCTCAACCGCAAATATAATAGTAGACTTTTCAACCCAAAAGAATTAACTGTTAACTAAAAATAGTTCAATTTTCAACTAAAGAAATGAATTTTCTATAAAAATTTTGAATCCTCGTCTGGAATAGCTCAATTTTGACTTTGAAAAATTATTATTTAATTAAAAAAATGAGTATTCAATTCTAGAAATTTTTTTTATTTCTTAAATGTTTTGCTATAAATTTACCTGGTTCTGTATGTCAATTCTAGAAGGTCTACAACTTCCTAGGCCCAACAGGGAACTCTAAATTTGAATCAATTGAAACGTTATTGGTTCTAACCAATGACTGAATTTTATCTATGAATCAGTTATTTTTATTCATGAATCAATCAGTTTGATTGATTCATCAGCAAAACAATCTGATTGTAGTAATATTTTTTACCAATTTTGGGATTAAAGTCATTAATTTTCACGTACTATGTAGAGAATAGTTTAAGGGTGGCATTATATAACTAGATAACCAACATTTTTTCGAAAATTAGTTCATCGCAGAAGAAAATATGGAAAAATCAAATACACATTGCGTAGGAGGATTTCTTCCAAATCCCATTTTTAATTCAATAATTTAAAAAAACTCAGTAGAAGTTTAGTTCATATTTAGATAACATTTTAACGTAGTCATGATTTCTTTCAACCTTCTAGGATTGATATTTCTTGAAATGATTATTATGTAATGAAAAAAAAATTCGCTTATTTTTTCAGACTGTAGAAAAAAATATTATACTGTGATATCGTATCCTTCAATTTAGATTCTCTCGTGACAGGAAAATTGTTTTGAATCAAACCTTTTTTATTCGCATGCAGCATCTTCACATTTTAGGAGCGTGATTTTGTTTTTGCAAAAAAATGAACATTCGATTTTGAATCGCTATTCAAAGTCAATTTAGAAAAGTCATAAGACTTTCATCTTCAAATTCTCTTCGAATGTTCTTGTAATCAGCTAATCTTTTAACATCAAAATTTGTTCGCCGTAATAACCTAATACATATTTTAGAATCATGCTTTATTTCTTTATTTCAGCTGAATATTGAATTTTTTATCGTAATCCGCAGCCAAGCCTCTCCTCGAATTTTAGTTTAGTGCCACTTCCAGATTGTCAACTTCCACATCCATTTTCCCGAACCTGGATAACTTTTTTTAATCAAACTTGTTTGGCCTCAATTCAGCAACACTTCAGCTTGGAGTGGACTTTTACTTTGTCTTTAAACAGTGATTTGGATTTTACCAAACGTCTGTTCGCTACCCCGAAAAATTCACATTTTGTTGGTTATCTAGTTCTGTACTGCCGCCCTTCACTTGATATACGATTCAAACATATATGTTAAAACTAGTTCGTCGGATGGGTTCATTATTCGAAGAGACTTTTTGTGAAAAGTTTTCAGTGTGAAAAAGGAGAACTCTTGTATTTTAATGGGACCGCAGGTTCATTCATTATGCAGAAAAGTCTGGTAGCCTAACATGAAGAGTCGTGGTCATATAAAACATATATACATCTACTTTTTCAAGTATCGTTTTGTATTTAACTGTGCACAGGGTACTATTTGCTCAGCCCTCTCTCTGGTTCGTACACGGGCATATGCATTCTAATAGGTGCTTCCAGTGGGTGAATCTCAACGCTGCACCAGTTGGACAGGCTGTTACTACTGAAGCATCATTCTATCTTTTGTTTTCATGCGGTAAGCCGGCTCGACTCTGCTCGCAAACCAACGTCGCATATCCAACCCCCGTCGCATCTGCCAACAGATGCAAGAATTTTCCTTTTCCCTGAACATAACACGCATCCCCATGCGATTAAACTAGCTGCAGGCTTCATTTCATCAATAAGGGTACTTTGCATGAAAAATTACAAACCATTATTCTCGCCTCTTTCACTAAACGATTCACACTTACGTACAAAGCTCATCACTTCTAAGAGTTATTCCACTTTGTAGGACCAATTTTTCTATTACAGTCATATTTTGCTCTCCGAGGGAATATTAGAAGGGTTCTACGCAAACCACTACATCAAGTTTCCTCTCTTTTTCTACTACCCCTCCTCTCACTTTCCCTACTTCCTTTTCCCTTACCTACCCACCCTTATCACACTTCCTTTTTCCCACTTTCCCGCATAACCCTACTCCTCCACTCAATTTTCCTCAGTTTTCCTACTTTTCCATACTTCACTTTTCCTACCTTTTCTTCCTCAATTGTCTATACTACCTCTCCCTTCAATTTCCAGACTTCCCGTCTACCTTCCATTTCTATACTTCCCCCCGCCCCTCTCCCACTTCTCACAATTCCTATCCCTCAATTCCCCTCGCTTCAATACTTTTCCTCAACTTAATTACCTAGTTTCGCTTCCTTACTTTCCCTACTCTCCTTCTCTCACTTCCCATACTTCCCATCACCCCTCTGTTCTACTTCCCGAGGTTTGCTTTCATCAATAAGGGCACTTTGTATGAAAAATTAAAGAACTTTATTCACGCCTCTTTCACTTAACGATTTACACTTGCCTTCAAAGATCCTCACTTCTAAGAGTTCATCCACTTTGTTGAACCAATTTCTCTACTCCAGTCATATTTTTCTTCTTGGGGGGATATCACACGGATTCTACGCAAACCCATTCTACACAAAAAAGTCAAAGTATGTGCCGCGCGCTTATAAAAAAGCTTTTTGTATTCTTTAAGATGTTCATTAGCTCTTTTAAATCTTCTTCTCCCACACCTTCCCTTTCCATCGCCCCTCCTTTCTTCTACTTGAATCCCCTTCAATAATTCCACACCTCAAATTTCCCCTCCGTTCCCCTACTAATCTCTCCTCTACTTCCCCTCTCTTCTCTTTCCCTTCTACGCAACTTCTCACTTCCCCTACTTCCCATACCCATAATCCCTCAACCCCCACTTCCTCTCTCCCATTTCCTCCTTTTTCCTCCTTTTCCTTTAATCAATTTCCCATAATTTCCCTACTTCGTCACTCTTCACTTCCTTACTGTCTCTTCATCACTTCTCCTAATCCCTCTCTTTTCACTTCTCATACTTCCCCTTCCCTAAGTTCTCACAAGTCCTCTCTCCCACTTCACTTTCACTTCCCCACTCCCCCTTGACTTACTGCCCCTAGTTTCCCTTCTTTACTTCTCCTACTTCCCCAACCCTCACTTCCCACACTTCCCCGTTCCACACCTGTGACACCCCCTCTCGCCCCCAACATCTCCTCCTATCCCTTCTCCTACTTTCTCTTCATCACTTCTCCTACTCTCCAGCCTCTCACATCTCATACTCCCCCCTCCCCCATAATTTCTTACACTTCCTCTCACCCACTTCTAGTGATGCCGTCGAGCGATATTTTTCGATACTGAAACGATACCGATAGGATACTCACCTTCCAGTCTTGAATTTGTATCGCTTGATTTTGTATCGTATCGGAAAAATATCAAAATGTTCCGTCTCGTATCGGTATCGTATCGGAATTCCGAGACAAAGTGTCCAGATGGGATTATCCTCTTCACAATAGAAGAGAGAGTAGGGCTGGTCGTGTGGCCGGCCGCAGGTTCCGGAAAAAGAAGTCGCGAGGAGCTTATCCCTTTGGGATTAGGTCTTGAATGAAAAGAATTATATATTCCAAAAATCTAAACTTCACAACTCTAGTTCGCACTGTCGAAGAAATTCTAAAGCACTCAGTGAGATCTGTTTGATTTAAACAAACTCAAACTTCTTTTAATTCAATTTTTGATTTAAATATTTTACATGGACAGATAACAGTCTGTTAATTTTAAATGAAAGTTTTCATTTAAATAAATCCTTTTACTTTTTAATTATTGATCAAGAGGTGCAAAAATATCCCTCAACTTCAATTTTACGTAAATCTATTATCATGTGACCTAATAATACTACTAATCATATTTTATACACTTTTCATTCCGTATGGAAAGAAATTATTATTATGAATGATAATAGTAATAATTTCTCTAAAAAATAATAGTGAATTAGCTTATTTATTTATCTTGTGATTGGTGGAAGCTTAAGAGTTATTTCAAAGTTTTAAAATGATTCAAGAATGATTTAAAACTTGAAAAGATTTGAATCAAATTTAAACAAAAAGTAAATTTTTGAAGATAGCGAACAAAACATTTAAAAGCTTTTCAAGCATTTTGAAAGGTTTCAAGAAAATGAAAAATATCTTTAGTTTCCTAGAAAGATTTAAAATAATCATGATTTTTTAAATTTAATTTAGAAACAAAAAAGAATTTTTTGAACATTTCAGAAGTCTTAATTTCAGACATTTCAGAAATCACAAAAAATGTTTTTGATTTTGCAGATTTTTTTGTAATTTGAGGAAAAATTCGAAATATTTTAAAAGATATTCAGAATGTTTCGAAGTCTTAAAAAAAGTTAAAGATCATTTATAATGTAAACAAAATAAAAAAAAATTTTAATCAAATGTGGATTTTTGCACATTTCGAAAAAAGTAGGAAAACCTAAAATGATTTTTTATTTTAACTAATTTATTATTAAAGAAAACTAAAAAGATGAAAAAAATTTCTAAAAATGTTGAAAAAAATGTGAAAGATTAAAGGAAATTTTTGTAATTGTGAAACTTTCTCCAAATCTTTCAGAAAAATTCAACTTAGTTTAACAGACTTATAGGAATTTAAAAAAAAAAGCATATTTTTAAAGATAGTGAACAAAACATTTAGAAGCTTTTCACGTGTTCTCAAAGATTTAAAAAGAATGAAACACTTTCTTAAGTTCCTAGCAAAATTTAAAATAATTCTTTTTTTTTTAATAATTTGAAGAGAATATTTGAAATGATTTCAAAATAATTGAAAACTTCCACATACTTGTCACAAGGAAAATCTTGAAGATTTTGAGGTAATGTTTTTGATTTTTCAGATTTTTTTTCAAATTTCAGAAAAATGCGAATTATTTGAGAGACATTTACAATGTTTCGACGTTTTAAAAATTTGCTCGAGACCAATCAATTGTTAAAGAAAATATAAAAAGATTTAAAGAGAATTAAAATATGTGGAAGATTTGTGGAAATGTGGAAGTGCAATTTTTTTAATTTTGAAAGTTTCTCACAATTCTTTAGAAAAATTCGAGAGGAATTTTAGAATTTTTGAAAAATTAAAAATATTTTCAAACTTGAAAACTTTTCTGAAAATATATCAAATATTTCCTTATTTCTTCCAATCTTCTAAAATTCCTGAAGTTTGAAAGTTCAAACTGACACCAATCATTATTCCTCAGATTTTGTAACATCCTATAAAATAACAAAATTTTCTTCACAATTTTTTGAATTCATTTTTGAGATATCTGAAATCTTCAGATAACTTTTTAAATTTTCTGCAAAATCGTAGGAAAATTAGATTCATACTTTAAAATCAAATTCATAATACTGATTATCCTGGTTTATTTATTATATATTTATTTATTTTTCCCACAAATTGGAAAACTTATTTTTTTCTGAAAGTGACAAGTCCTTTCTTTAATAAATACGTTTTTCCCATTACTATATTTTTCTATTTTATTTTAATGTGTATAACAGGTTATTATTAGAAGATATATTTTAGTTGTAATCTCATAAAATTTAACTTCATTTAAAATTTTTTAATTTACTCATTTTAATATTATCTTCACAATTATTAAAATTTTTCAGACAAATTCAATTATAAAATTGTGAATGTTCTAATCAACAATGATAAGAATCTCTCAACAATTATAAGAAAAATTAATTTTACTCACAAAAAATCTGTTCATTCTTATTTACCCGTTTCGTACGTGAAAGAAGAAAAACAGTTTATAACTTATTAAATCAATTACCAAAAGAAAAAATGAAAACTCTTCATATCACGCTTTACTTGTATCTGATGAGAATTGTGATATCACTTAAAAAAATTTCTTTTCAATTGAGGAAACAGTGTTCTTAAAAGAATTTTTTTCATTGTAACTTAAATATGGGAAAAATAATTCGAAACAAACTTTTTTGGCACAAAGAACTACTTCTTCAAGGCAAAAGCTCTTTGACTAAGAGCTAATGAAGAATTTTCTTTGATTCAAAGAAATTTTTGCAATAAAAACCTTTTTCATTTAAAATCAACATTTTTTTGCTTGAAATATCAGCTATCATATTTTTTGTTGAGAATCCATCTCTTTTGGTAGAAGATTTAACTATTTTGATGAAAATTCGTTTTCTTTTTTGGTTAAACACTAATGTTTTAAATTGAAAATGTTTGTGTAAGATTCATCATTCCAATGGAAAATTCATTCTTTTGCCTGTTTAAAATTCTACTGTTTATATATATATATATATTTTTTTTTTGAAATTCGTTTCTTTCCGGATAAAAAATCTATTATTTTGAATTCAAATTGAAGTATTCCACTTTTAGTTCAATATTCAACTATTTGGTTGAAAATTCATGTATTTTGTTGAAATTTTTATCTCGATAGAAACTAAATCTTCTTGCTTCAAAATGTATATTTTTTGGTTGAAAATTCAACTGTTTGGTTGAAAATAAATTTTTTTGGCCAAAGATTCATTAGTTTAGTTAAAAATTCATTCATTTGGCTGAAAATTTAACTATTCTATTTTTGGTTGAAAACCTGTCTTTTTCAGTTGACAATTCATGTATTTTGTTAACAAATTTGTTATAGCACATTAGTATTCTTGCTTCAAAATGTATATTTTTTGGTTGAAAATTCAACTGTTTGGTTGAAAATACATTTTTTTTATTAAAGATTCATTATTTTAGTTCAAAATTCATTTCTTTGGCTCAAAATTGAACTATTTCATTTTCGAATCATAGTTTAGCTTTTTTAGTTGACAATTCATGTATTTTGTTGAAAATTTGTCTTTTTGGTAAGAAAAAAATATCTTTTTGTTTAACATTCAACTACTTGGTTGAACTTTGTTAGCAATTTAAATTTTTGTTTGATGATAAATGTCGAGATTCAATTAGCCGAATCATTTAGATATTTTTATAAAGTACAATATAACAGGTACTTAATAAGTTTCATATCGAATGTCAATAACAAAAATCTGCTTGCTGCGCGGGTTCATGCTCATCGCGCGCCGCGCGCGCGACTGTTGATTATCGCGCTTCGCGCTCGATAATGTATTTACCTCACATTTGTGCACAGAATTTTTGAAATTAGAGTTCAAAGCATCGGCAAGTATAATTTGGTGATTGTGAATTCTCTTTTGTTGAAACTCCTTCGGCTTTAACGAACACATTCTCATTACCTGTGTTCGATTTTGTCCAAAATGTGCAGTTTTTAACATTATATTCAACACTTTCATATCAAATCTATGTTCAATTTTCCCTAGGCCCGGGATTGCTTATTCAGACATTGCAAAATAAAGTACAAATTTTATTTATTATGATGACTTTAGTATTTGTCTCTTATTTTGCATTAAATTTTGTTATCAGCTACCCTGAAAAATGTTTAATCTCAATTAATTTATTTTATTACAATTCATAATATGGATTGGTGTTGAAACATATGTATTTTCATTGCCTTGTTTTTGTAATTAAAAGAAAAGTACGCATCCTATAAAAGAAACTATTTTTTTATTTTTACATTTTATTGCAGCTTGTGTGTTTTTCCCATAAATTCATTTTGTTTCTTTTTAATATTATTTTTTACGTTTCAAACTAAAAATACGCATCCTAGCGTAAACTGATTCTAATCAAATTTGCAGATATAACTTGGGCGAAAAATTTTGTTGAATAAAATGTTATTGAAGCTTGTGTCCTTTTTCCAAAAATTTATTTTTTTACTGTTTTAGTGTATTTTTATAACTAGAGTAACGAATTTGTAGATCTTTTTTGGTTGAAAAACTTTTGTCATCTCTTTTTTTCGTTTCTCGTGTCGTTTTTTCCAAAATTGAATTTTTTTTATTTCTAAACTTATTTTTTATGACTAAAAGAAAATCTACTCGTTCTATCTAAAAATTATTATTGAGAAATTTGTCGTTTTTTTGCTGCACCACTTTTATCTATTAATTTTGTTTCGTAGCTTCTGTTGTTTTTCAAAAAATTTAATTTTTGTTATTTTTAATGTTATTTTTTATGATTAAAACAAAAACTACGCGTCCTATCAAAAAGTTATTGATGACGAATTTGTAGCTCTTTCTTGGATGAGTCGCTTTCGTCTGTATAATTTTTTCATAGCTTCTGACGCTTGTCCAAAATTTTAATTTTTTAATTTTAAATTTTATTTTTTTTTTACGATTGAAACAAAAACTACGCGTTTCATCAGAAAATAATTCATAACTAATTTGTTGGGGGGGGGGGGGGTGAACATCTTTTGTCTTATTATTTTTTTCGTAGCTTGTGTCGTTTGGCCGTTAATTTTCTTCTAGTGTTGTCTTCTACGAATAAAACAAAAACAACGCATCCTATTGAAAAATAATTCATAACAAATTTTTAGCTCCTTTTCGGATAAACCACTTTTGTTCTTTCTTTTTGTACCTTGTGTCCATCCTCCAAAAAGTTATTTTATTTTATTTTCAGTACATGTTTATAACAAGAGTTTAAAACAAATTTGCAGATATTTTTTGGTTGAACAACTTTTGTCATATTTTTTTTCTTCGTTTCCGTGAAGATTTTTCAAAAATTTAATTTTTTCATTTCTTAACTTATTTTTTACGAATAAAAGTAAATCTACTCGTCCTATCTAAAAATTATTATTCACAATTTTTTCTATCTTTCTTGGCCGAACAACTTTTGTCTATTAATTTTGTTTCACAGCTCGTGTCGTTTTTTAAAAGATTTAATTTTTGTTATTTGTCACGATTGAAACAAAAACTACGCGTCCTATCAAAAAATTATTTAGTTTCAATTTTCTTTTTACGACTGAAACCAAAACTACGCGTTTGATCAAAAAATAATTAATAACAAATTTGGAGCTCTTTTGTGGGTGAACAACTTTTGTCTCATTATGTTTTTTTCGTAGCTTGTGTCGTTTGTTCAACAATTTTTTTTAGTTCCGTTTTTACGAATAAAACAAAAACTACGCATCCTGTGGAAAAATAATCGATGAAAAATTTCTAGCTTTTTAGTGGGTGAACAGCTCTTGTTTTATTTTTTTAGCTTGTGTCGTTTGCTCAAGAATTTTTGTTATTTTTGTTTTTTACAGATATTACAAATAATAGGCATCCTATCAAAGAATAATTCATAACAAATTTGTAAATGTTTTTTGGGTGAATAATTTTTCTGGATGCATCTTTTTTGCATTTTGCATTGTTTGATGGTAGAATTGTTTGGCTTAAAATATTCATTTTCGTTGTTTTCTTTTTTTGAGTTTGAAAATGCTATAACTCTGAAAATTTTCTTATTTATCGAGAATAGTCGTGAGGATACATCGTTTGAGTTCCCGAATACTACGAACAGCCGTACATAGAAGTTTCAAATCTTGAAAAAAGTGATCTCAAAAATTTTGAAAATGCACGTAGTCTTTCTTTCATTAAAAAAAAAAACATTGAAAATGAAAAAATGAAATTTTCGGACAAGCAATACAAGCTACAAAAAAATAATAAGACAAAATTGTTTTTCGAAGAATGAGCTACAAATTAGTTATAAATTTTTTTATAGGATGCGCAGTTTTTGTTTTATTCGTAAAAAACAATACTAAAAAAATTCTTGGACAAACGACACAAGCTACGAAAAAAAAAATAATAAGACAAATATTGTTCACAACAAAATAGCTACAAATTGGTTTTTAATTATTTTTTAACAGGATGCGTAGTTTTTTTTTATTCGTATAAAACGATATGAAAAAAAATTCTTGCACAGACGATACCAGCTACGAAAAAAAAAATAATAAGACAAAAGTTGTTGACCCACAAGAGAGCTACAAATTCCTTATTGATTACTTTTTGATGAAACGCGTGGCTTTGGTTTTAGTCGTAAGAATGAAATTAAAAAATTAAATTTTTGGATAAGCGACACAAGCTATGAAAAAAATATGAGAAACAAAAGTGGCTCATTCAAAAAAGAGCTACAAATTTGTAATGAATAATTTTTTGATAGGACCCATAGTTTTTGTTTCAATCGTTTTAAAGAACGACACAAGCTAAGAAACAAAATTAATAGACAAAAGTTGTTCAGCCGGAAAATATCCACAAATTCTTCAATAGTAATTTTTAGATAGGACGAGCAGATTTCCTATTATTTGTAAAAAATAAGTTAAGAAGTAAAAAAATTAAATTTTTTGAAAAACGACACGGGAGGCGAGAAAAAAAGATGACAAAAGTGGTTCAAACAAAAAAGATCTGCAAATTTGATTCTAACTCTTGTTATAAAAATATACTGAAAATAAAAAAAATAACTTTCTGAAAAAAGGACACAAACTTGAAAATTTTTTGTTTAAAAGTTGTCTATCCGAAAAAGATTGACAAATTTTCCAATAATAATTTTTATATAGAACGAGTAGATCTTCTTTTATCCATAAAAAATAAGTTTATAAATAAAGAAATTAAACTTTTGGAAAAACGATGACAAAAGTTGTTCACCTAAAAAAGATCTACAAACTCGTTTTAAAAACTAAACAATTTTGAACTGAAATATTTGAAATAGAAACCATTGGATCATTAATATTTCAGGGTGATAAATTTTAAATTTTGAACTGTAAGATTTTAATTGTTCTATTTAACAAATTAATATGTGAATGAAATCATTGAATTTTGATGCATAAGTAACAATTAAAAAATTATCAATTTGAAAACAAAAATTCGAGTTAGTTTAAGAGATGTTCACAAGTTTCAAAAAGGTCCAATCTTAATTTAAAGCTGGAAAAGAGTTCGAAAAATAAAGAACTAAATCTAGATCTTTTAGAATTTCGATATAAAATTTTGAAGCTTTTTACGGATCTTTGAAGGTTTTAAGAGAACCAAATAATTCTTAAGTTTTTGAGAGGATTAAAAATGATTTTTCATTTTGAAAAATTCATATTAGGAGCAAAATTAAAAAAGATTGAAAAAATTTTTTTTGAATAATAAATGACAATTGAACAATTATTAATTTGGAAAAGAATGGAGTATGTTTAAAATATGTTTAGAAGTTTCGGAAAGATTTGAAAGTAATTTAGAACGTGAACAATTTTTTTAAACATTTAAAACGTAATGCAGGTGTTTGAAAATTCCGAACACGAAATTTATAAGCTTTTTAATCATTTTGAAAGGTTTTAAATGAATGAAAATTCATATCAAAATTCCTAGAAAAACTAACAGTATATTTTTTTAGTTAATTTTAAAAGAATATTCAATGAAACTTCCAGAATTTTCAAAGAAGAATCAGGATGATTTAAAAAAATAGCGTGGATTTCTGTTTTTCAATAATAGAAAAAACTGGTACTTTCGAGGGTACTTTCCTGTAATTTTGGTTGGAATTTGTTATAATTATTTCCAGATTGCTGTAAAATAGTTTTAGGCTTCTGTACTTTTTTCTGAAAAGTTTTCCACTAGGGAAATAAATCTGCTTGATTGAAAATTATCCTTTTGTTTAAAAATATATAATTTTATTCGAAAATTCATCTGCTTGGTTGAAGATTCCCCTGTCTTCGTGGAAAAACCAACTATTTGGTTGAAAGATAACTTGTTTGTCAAAAGTCCATATTTACTGGTTGAAAATTCAACGGTTTTGTGAAAATTGGTCTTTTTGGCTTGAAAACTCAACAATTTGGTTGAAAAATAACCTATTTTGTTGAAAAATCGTCTTTTTTTAATGAATTCTACTATTTTTTGTATTAATTTTTTGTAGTTAGAAAAATTTAACCATTTTGTGAAAAGTGGAAATATTTTCCTAAAGATTCATGATTTTGGTTGAAAATTCGTCTTTTCGTTAAAAAAATCTTTCTTTTTGGTTACTTTTTTTGCCACATTATTTTTACTTTTCACTTACTTTTTTAGAGAATTATGGTTACTATATAACTGTTTTTTAAGCTTGAGTAGTTCCGAGCCCTGTGATGTTAATAAATAATTTATTGAAATATATTGATTGGATTGACTTTCGAATCTCCGGGCATTCAAAAATTTGTCCTGTGTAGTCTTTCTGAAGAGCAAAATTCTTTCCCTGGAAAAGTTTTATAAAAGTCGTAGAGTCTTTTACTCTTCACTTCCGATATCTTTATCAAACATTTGTATCGCTAGAAAACCAACAACAAAATATATTGAAAGACATATTTCTCCTATTATATATTTGTGTGTGTATTTTTCAACGAAAAGTGCTAATTTTATTGATCGTAGTTTAGGAGATATTCGTCAAATGTATCGATTTTACGGAGTATGTTGGGAAATCATACTTTAATAGATTTATCTCCTTGGTTGAAAATTTAACTAATTGATATTTAGAAAATTAATCTTCTGGGCTAGAGAATCATCTGTTGGACTGAATTCTTTCGTTAAAAATTTATTTTTTCAAGATTCATAATATTAGTTGAAAATTTTTCTCTTTTGTTAAAAATGTAACTATTTTGTTGGAAATCCGTTTTTTTATGAGAATTAATTTTTTCAACTAATAATCTACACATTCGATTTTAAGTTGAAAATATCTAGTTTTTTATTATAAATTGAACTTTGGCAGTCGAAAATTCATGTATTTTTATAAAATTCGTCTTTTTTAATCAAAAATGTATCTTCTTGGTAGGAAATTAATCGTTTTTGATTAAAAATGCAACTACTTGGGTCTAAATTATTCTGCTTCGGTTGCAGTTTCAATAATCTGAGAGGAAATTAAACTATTCGAATGATGATTAACTTTATGGTTAAACATTGAACTATTCTGATGAAAATTGATACTATTTTGTTAAGAATTGAACATTCACTTAAAAATTCAAATATTTGGTTAAAAATTGAATTGCTCTTATGAAAATTAAACTATTTAGTTAAAAATTGAATTAGTTTTATGAACATTCAACTTTTTGGTAGAAAATTAATTTTTTTGGTAGAAAATTAATTTTTTTTGTTAAAAAATGATATTTTTGAGTTGATTATTCAGTCGTCGGTAGATAATTTGTGCTTTTGGCTTGATAATTTAACAATTTCATTGGGAATTAATATATTTCTTTAAAAATTCATTTACAGCTTCGTTAAAAATGCGTCTTTTTTGTTGAAAATTCAATTACTTGGTTGAAATTTGGAATAGTTTTTTTTTAATTCATATTTCTCCAGGATTCACCACTTTCGTTCCAAGCTCAACTTTTTTTGTTCAAAATTCGTTTTTTATGATAAAAATTAATTTTTTCATCTGAAAATTTCACCATTTCATGTTTAGTTAGAAATGTATCCTTCATTAGTTGAAGATTCATGTATTTCACAGAAAATTCGTCTATTCGCTTAGAAAATTAATCTTGTTTGTTGAAAATTCAATATATATATTTCGACTTGAAATCTTAGGAATTCAAAGTTTTACATATTGAATTCCTTATGGTATTTACAATAATTTTATTGAAGAATTTGTGCCTTCATTTTTACTCTAGTTTGGTGAAGAATCACCCTCTTTCCTATGTTTTGATAGAATTTTGGGCAACTTCACTTTTCGGTTTGGGGGG
>CAKNXH010002441.1:427140-484954 GCA_932178445.1 Andricus quercusramuli
CCCCCCCCCCCCCCCCCCCCCCCCCCCCCCCCCCCCCCCCGTTAAAAAATTTCCTAAAATTGGCAACATAATGAAAAGCTGAATTATGGAGCTTCATCAGACCTAAAACCAATTTTAACTTCACAATATTCAATTTTCTTGAAAAATAACTTAATGATTTAAAATAATTCAAAATATATCATACACAAATAGTTATATTTTCCAACTAATTGACCTTTTCTTGATTGACTTAATTTTAGTTGGAAGACTTAATTAAAAATGTTCGTAATAAAATAATTTAAAAATAACTATTCCAAACTTTTGAGTTAATTTCAGACTATTTGTTCATAAGAAAATAGTCTATTTCTATCAAGAAACCATAAAGCTCATTCTGTTTAAATTAGCTTTTATCATTTACCTATTTTAAACCTTGCATTTTTTAATGCTCATGCATTTTGATACCTTGGTAATTAGGATACTAGGACGGTTAAAAAATTAATACAAATGAATAGAAAATTTGAGTAAAATTAAAATATCATTAAGTTATATAAAGAACTAACGATATTCCAGACTCAGAGAGAATAAGCGTTATTGTGCGGAAAAAAACTTTTTTTTTCTAGTTCACACTCCCTCGTTCTCTGCCGCTTATTGATAGATGAATTGTGGAATTTTTATCAAGACTAAATACGGTGCTAAGTCCAATCAACCTAATTTTACAGGAGAAGCAAAAAACCTTTCCAGAGGAACTACTTACAAACGATTGAGTACATTTTGTTGTACTAGCATCATCAATCGCGCATTGCGATCGTGTGTAGTATATATAATTAAAGGTAAAAATGATTCTTTATATAGAATCATTTATAAATATAATTTTTCCAAAATTCTGTAGAATTTTTAAAAAGATTTTTGAAATGTCAGATATGTCAAAAAGGTATCTAGCGTGAATAATATTTATTACTTTTTGACTTTTGTAATGTTTTAAAATCTTTTGAAATATTCTCTGAAAGTTATTTTTTCAGAATAATAAATTATTTCGAATTTTTCCAGAAACCTTGAGACAATTTTTTCATTCTCATGAAACCTTTCGAAATTCTGAGAAATTTTTTCTCCAAATCTTCAAAATACTATATTTTGTTTTAAATTTTTTTAAATCATTTTATGTTGAAAATTATTTTTCTCTCTTTTAAAAACATCTAAATATCTCTTACACTTATTCAATTTTTGTCTAAAATTTCAAACTCACTTTCGCAATTTTAGGATATCATTCAAAATTTTAAAAATATTTTTAAATATATTCTTAAAGTTGATTTACCAAAATAAAAAATAAATTAAACTTTTATCTGAAATTTTAAGAAAACATTGTTATTATCTTAAAACCTTTTAAGTTCATTGAAAAGTTTGAAAATTCAATCTCAAAATCTTTAAAAATCTATATTTCATATTAATTTTTGAAATTATTTTCAAATTTTCAATTAATTTTGAATGTTTTCAGAACTTTTAAATATGTTTTGAAATAATTCAGAGTTTTCTTAAAAAGATTTTAAATTCTGCAAAAATTAAAAAATGAGTGTTACATGTTCTTTTTTGAGATATTTTGAAATCTTCAAAGCTTAAAATTAAGTTTTCAAAATAGAACCTGAGTAAAAAGGCAAAAATTATGATTTTTGAAGGAAACACAGTTTCTTCTAAAAGTGGACTTAGCACCATTAAATTTTCTGTTTCAAATATATTTTTCAACTAATTTACTTTCTTTCGAATGTCTCGATTAGAATTCGGAAGGTTTTAAGTTAAAAATGTTCGCCGTTAAGTAATTTCGAAATGAATCTTTCAAACTTTTAATTTGATCAAAAATTTTTTGTTGATAATTGTCTACAAAAAAAGTTATAAAGCTTATCAACTTTATTCTGTATATTCAAATTTATCATTTACGTATTTTCAATTTATTGAAATGACGAATAAATATTTATTATGTTAGCCCACTGTAATATCATGAAATATCGTAATAGGGGGGAGATTGACTTCAGTGACCTTGCATTTTCTAATGTCTATCAATTTAGAGACCCTGGCAATTAGGGTACCAGGAAGGTTAAATTGAAATTTTAAAATTAAATACAAATTAAAATTAATACAAATTTTCGAAAAATTCAGTAAAATTGAAATTAAATTGAGATATAGAGAACTCCATTTCTCACTCAGAGAGAACAAACATTAGGGTGCGTAAGAAAATATTTTCTCTTAGGCCTCACACCCATATTCTCTTTCGCTTATCGAAAGATGAATTGTGAAATTTTTATCAGACTTAAAAGCAAGATTAACTTCACCTTATTCAATTATCTTTCAAAAATTGCTTGATGGCTAAAATGATACAGAAAAATTGTTAATCGGTACAAAATTTCTTATAAATAAATATATTGTTTAACCAATTTATATTTTCCTTAAATTACCTTATTTTCGAGTTGAAAATTTTGTATTCAAAAATTTTCGTAAATAGATAATATCGAAATAAATCCTTTAATCCCTCAAGTTGATTTTAAATTTCATGCTCATAAGGAAAAGTATAAATTCTTTCAAAAACTATAAAATTTATTGTGTATAATTCAAATTTAATTATTAACTTGTTTCAAATTCATTAATATGACAATCAATAATTAATGACGTAGGCTAGAATGGTACTAGGTTGGTAAAAAATTAATACAATTTGAATACAAAATTCAAATAAAATTGAAATTAAAATTAAGAAATTGAATCGCAGATTTCTGAATTTTCAATTTTTGGGTCTGGCTCTAGTTTGGATATTAATAATTTTTTTATAATTGAATATTTTTCCAAAAAACATTTTTTTAAATTTCGTTATATCACCTTTAGCGTCAACTGAAATGAATATCAAAACTTCTTGATCATTTTAAATAAAAAAATATATATAAAAAATAAAAAAATGGAAAAGAGGGTGACTTTCAAATATTGAACAAAAAGAATACATTACGCTCTTAAACATTCAATGTGAAAATCAAGAACATTTCTCCAGCAGTAGATCCGTTTATTTCTTAAAAAAAAAAAAAAAAAAAAAAGAATAATGCGAGAGTCCATCACCTTTCTTATAAACAACATAAAATAAATCATGAAAAACAGATGAGGTAGATAATGCTCTTTCCCTCTTACGTTCTATATCGAAATCTTTATCACTTTTTCCCTCATGTTTCGTGTGCCTTATCAAAAAAGTTCAGAACATCAATTACGGAAACGAACTTAGATACGGAAAAAACTACTCCAAGTAAACAATCACTCAAAGAGCTTTACCAAACCCACAAAAAAAGATCAAATGACACACCCCTAATCAAACGAAATCTGATGGAAAAAGGCGTTCTGCTCATGAAGAAAAATAGCCTTCACTCCCTCGATAATTGCCTCTAGGAAATTAGCGAATGGCTTTAAAAAAATTAGGAACCCTCCTCTAGACAACAATAAGATGCGGTGTCGAGATAATCCCCGTCTGGGGCGCTGTCTTATCTGAAACCGGCCCTGATTAAAAGCACACGAGAGGAAGGGCGAATAGTAGTACGAAGGGGATGAAGGGGTAGATATAGGAGGGAAGGGGAGAAGCAAGTGGAAAATATTGGAGAATACTCTGCTGGTAGTAGAGAGAGGAAAGAAGGTCCTTTGTGCGCACGTTCGAGAATCATGCGCACGTGGTGTAGTCGCCTATGACAGAGGGGAAGAACCCAAGGCATGCCATCAACCCCTGCACTTTGTGACGTAACATGAGGGGTAGCATTCGGTCTCTACATGCAGAAGGGTGAATGTTAAAGCGCAGCACCGTCTCGAACTTCCCTCTCGCCTCGGGCAACTTTCCCACAATACCCCTCGCCTCACACATTATTCAGACCCTTCGTCTGCAGAATTGTCCTACGGAAATTTTTCTCTAAAATTCCGTCTTCGGGATTCATCTAGAATAAATTCCTTTAAAATCGAGACTAAAGAGAAGCTAAATGTTTCAACTCTAAATCTGTTTCCCGGTTCCCCTTTGTGGTTTCGGGCTGGATAATGGGTGTGGGTATTACCAAGGGTAATTGTGCAATGAATAATGTTTCGTGGGGTGCTTGAAGTAGCCGCCCCATTTGTGCAAGCCTTAAATCCGTGCCTGGCTCGGCGAGGGTGAATGGCAAGCGGCCATCACACATCAAAATCGTTCCCCTCCAAATTCGCCGGTGGAACTATGACGTCCGTTAGCCATGCGCTGCTGGCACACGGTTGCGCCGATTCCACTAGCACCACCTTGTGTTATCCGCATGCGGGCAGGTGGACTTGCGGAATCCCCAAGCATTGATACGCGACGGTGCCAGTCTGAATGGCTTGAGCCATATCTCGCCACACTGCTGCTGGTCTGCTGGTCTGCTGCTGACGGCACTGACGGCATTGGCGGAGATAGGAACGATCGGTGGGCGTTGCGTTAGGGGTTGTTGAGATACACTTTGCGGGAGATTCCTTCCTCAGTTGTGCAGTGGCAGCCGATCGAAAAGGAAGGCTAGTTACGGTCTAAAAATTAAAAACGCGGTTCTACGAAAAATGCAGAAATTATTACATAAAAATTCGATTATCTATTCCCGCATGTGCTAATTAACGAGTGACATTCCTGTTTCCGGTTGTGCAATGTGTGAATCCATGTGGATTTAATTAAAGCCTCAAACTGTCGACGAATTAGGTGGTTAATTAGCATCCTTTGATGTATCAAGAATGACGTCCTTTGATGAAGTGAGAGTCGTCGTGACGAGGGGTGAAAGGGGATTCTCGTGTCTGGGAAAGGCGGCTGACGTGGGGTTTGTGGTAATATGTAACGCGTGTCCTTGAGGATTAATGGATTCCCACTTTCAGAAAAGTTTGTGGGGCCACGTGACTCGTTGCATATTGTGCTTAAGCGAAATCGTGCGTGGCGTGAAGTATGTAGCTTTCAAGATGATGTAGGGACTGGCACTCGAGGCGGAGTGCGTATTCAGGGTCTCCTCGTCTCTCAAGATCCATTATTGTTCCAGTGATGTGGGGTCTAAAAAGGGTATTGTAAATACCTCGAGACCCTCTTTCTATAATCGCTTTCTTTCTAATAAGCTTCGTCTCCAGTAAGCCCTTCTCTTTTCACTTTTCTTATCGGATAAAATGCCGTCGGACGTAGTTTTTAACAAATAACCCTTAGTGATCGATGTTCGTGGTAAGCGGATGTGAGAGAGGAATCGATTCACATCCCCGCAAACATGAAAGGATACGACAGTTTCGAGCGAGTGACTGCGGTGCGGGTATTTTTCTTTTTATTACTCGTAGATCACGCGCTCGCCGTTTCCAGCACGCCTTCACCGAAGCTCCAACTTCCGGAATACTGTGCTCGGGATCTTCGCGTCGAGGGTGCTATAAATTGTGTCTTCCGGTCCCAACGGAACCATTCTTCGAGAATGAACTTCACGCAAATCGCCAGCGACTACGTGACTTCGCTGAACGTCGCCTGTGAGAGGTACGAGCATCAGGGATCGGAGGTGGTCGATGTCGATGAATTTCTGAGACTTTGGAAGTTAAGAGCCCTGAGGCTAATCGCTTGTGACTTTGCGGTTTGGTATGAAAAGGCGCTTGGTCGTTATCGGGATCTTCGGAACCTGACAATTGAAGCCGCTCTCAACAAAAGGAATGAACTGGGTTTAGAGATGGATAAGGACGCTTTTGCAGGAATACCACAGATAGAGATGATCGATCTCTCATGGAATAAGATCAGGAGAATACCGGGAGGAACCTTTTGTCCATTGTCCAATCTCGTTACACTGAATGTGTCTCACAATTCTTTAGAAGCGGTTACGGAACTGGGATTCAACGATCTCAAAGAAAAACTCGATCAGCCTTCTGTATCGTGTTTGCTGGACATTAAAACGTTAGATGTCTCCGATAATCGAATCAAAGTATTACCAGCGTACGCCTTCTCGAAGCTGAGGCGTTTGAACGTGCTCGATTTATCGGAAAACGAGATAAACGCGATCGCGGATAAAGCTTTCCACGGTCTTAGGTCACTAAGGACCCTCGATCTTTCGAACAACAGAATAAGTGCCCTGCCCGCTGAAGTGTTCAAAGAGGCTGTAAATTCGTTGAAAGAGTTGAAGCTCAGGAACAATTCCATCGACCTTTTGCCACCCGGTCTTGTGGCCAACATGAATCAACTCGTCGCCCTTGACGTTTCGAGTAATTTGCTAACGAGCACGGGTCTCAGTTCCGAAACCTTTTCAGGATTAATTCGACTAGTGCTTCTTGACCTCTCCAATAATAAAATCGACACTCTTGATCCAGCGATTTTTAGCGATCTTTACACACTCCAGATACTTAATTTACGTTACAATGACATAGCGACGATTCCCGCTGACACGTTTTCACCGATGAGCAACCTACACAGTCTCGAGGTCTCCCACAATCGTCTCGAGTACCTCGATGCGCATTCACTGAGTGGGTTGTTTGCATTGTCGCTCTTGAATATGGATTTCAACCTGTTGGAGGACATTCATCCGGACGCATTCCGAAACTGTTCCAGTATACAAGACCTCCACTTGTCGGGAAACAACTTTGAAGTCGTCCCACCGGCGCTAAAGGACATGCGGCTCTTGAGAACTCTCGACCTGGGGGAAAACCAGATTCGCGACTTTGACAAGCTCAACTTGGAAGGGATGTCAAGCCTCTACGGTCTGAGATTAATGGGCAATGAAATTGCAAACGTCACCCAGGATGCTTTAATGGAGTTACCGGCTCTGCAGATTCTCAACCTTGCCAAAAACAAGATCGAGTACGTGGAGGAGGAGGCCTTCTCCATGAATCCAACCCTGCAAGCTATCCGTTTGGATTCCAATCTCCTTCGGGATATCTCCAAATCCTTCGCCAATGCAACCAGTTTGCTTTGGCTCAACGTTTCCGATAATCTGATCGACCTCTTCGATTATGGCTTTCTACCAGAGAGACTACAGTGGCTCGATCTCCACAAAAATTCTATACAGGATTTGGGAGTTGCACCAAAAGTCTCCAAACTCCAGACGCTCGATGTGTCTTTTAACAAGTTGACAAAAATCCGGGGGAAGAACCTGCCCAATTCTCTCGAGTTGATTTTCCTCAATGACAACCTGATTACTTCAGTTGAGCCACAAACTTTCTTCGACAAGGAGAATCTCACAAGAGTCGATCTCTATTCTAACCAAATTCTCCGGATGGAACTTTCAGCCTTCCAATTAGCTCAGATCTCCAAAGATCGGCCTGTTCCTGAGTTTTATATTGGGGGAAATCCCTTCATCTGTGACTGCACCACCGAATGGCTCCAGAGGATAAACCACTTGAATCTAAAGCAGCATCCAAAAGTAATGGATCTGGAGTTGGTATACTGCAAGCTTCCGTACGATCGACGCCGATCTTTCATTCCCCTCATGGAAGCCAAATCTTCCCAGTTTCTCTGTAGCTATAACACCCACTGCTTCGCCCTCTGCCATTGTTGTGACTTTGACGCCTGCGACTGTGAAATGACCTGTCCCATAAACTGCAGTTGCTATCACGACGAATCTTGGTCCGCCAACGTCGTCGACTGCTCAAACTCTGGCTACGATAAGATCCCCGGACGAGTGCCAATGGATGCCACCGAGGTCTATCTCGACGGAAACGACTTTGGAGAATTGAATTCCCACTCCTTCATCGGCAGGAAGAACCTCGAGATCCTCTACGCCAACAACAGCAATATCGCGATGATCAGCAACAACACTTTCAGCGGCCTCAAGAGACTTGTCTCTCTGCATCTGGAACACAACAGGATAACTATCTTCAGCGATGCCGTTCTCGTCCCAATCGAGAACCTAAAGGAACTTTACCTCCAGCACAATCTTCTCGAATTTATTGAAGACTCTACATTTTTACCATTACGTTATCTCGAAGTCCTGCACCTAAACAACAACAGGCTAAAAACTTTCGCCCTCTGGCAATTGGGACGGAATCCATACCTGGTCGACGTTATGTTGTCGGGTAATCCGTGGAACTGTGACTGCTCGTATGTGGATCAAGCGGGTAATTGGATGTTCCAGAACAAAGAGAAGATTAGCGACTGGAGACAAATCACCTGTTCCCTGGGAATACCCATGATTACTCTCGTAAATGGCTCTGTAGTCTACTGCGCTGCGTTGACTAACACATCGTCGACGATCAAAGTACGTCCCTTCGGGGCCTATTTGCCACTGCTGCTGGCCACAGGGGTCCTTTCTTTGATACTCATTGGCCTCATCTGTGGCGCGTTGAGGCACAACCGAGTTATTCGCGCCTGGACTGCAAACAGGTATCGATTTCGAACCTGTTATAAAACGGCTGCGTTTGAAGATCGGCAGAAGCCCTTCGACGCCTGCATTTCTTATTCGGCAGTTGACGAACATTTTGTTTCTGGGATCTTGGTGCCTGGACTTGAAGCCTCATACAGGCTGTGTTTGCACTATAGGGACTTGGGGGAAGGAAGTGGTATGATGAACGCTATAGCCGAGGCTGCTGAATCCTCGCGGCGTACTATTTTGGTATTATCAGAAAATTTTCTGCACAGCGAGTGGCTGACATGCGAATTCAAAGGGGCTCTGAAAGAAGCTCTTAAACGAAAGGATCGCTCGGTAATTTTGCTGCTTGTCGGCGAAGCATGCCCGAGGGATTTGGACAGGGATCTCAAGAAAATCATCTCCTCTCACACGGTGCTGGTGTGGGGCGAAAAATTATTCTGGCGAAAACTGAGGTTCGCCATGCCCGACGTTTCCACAATTCCGGCACTCGAGAGGCCTCCACTTTTGCCAACTCCGCCACCACCGCCTCAGATTCGTTGGGCGTAGAGAAACTCTTCTGCAGGTAATTTTACTGCATGACATTTTAGTAGAGAGGCTAAAACAACCTGGGAGGTAACGGCGTACTTCTGGGTTAACAAGCTGTAAAAACGCAAACTAAAGAAATAGGGTTTTTGTTTTCTGCCCTTTTTTAAAGTCAAGTCGCAAGAAGCGGAAAGTAGAAAAATTTTCTCGCAGGAAAAATACTAATGGATGCAAGTGTTTGTGGGAAGGGTGAAATTAATTAACTAAGCAAAACGGGGTTTCATCAACTGACATAAGCAGAATTACAAGTCTTCTTACATTATTCTTCCTTACTAGTGTTTAGCTGAAATTAGTTCAAATGAACCATTTTTATGCGTCATTTTCTTTTCAAGTATTTTGTAATTGTTTATTCAGTCCTTATAACAAAGATTTTTTGACTTATATTTTGTAGAAAAATGATCATTTTAATAATTTAAAAAAATGGTTACATGGTTATGAGAACATTTATCGACTTTTCGATACTTTTAGAACCTTCTGTCATAACGCAAAGAAACACGTATCCTAAGTTTTTTCAGTTACATTTTTCGTAAAGTTAGGAGAAATTTAGAACAATTCGTTTTTCTGAAAGTTAGGCAATATTTTGGAAAATTCAGTTCAAAATTTCTCAATTCTGAGTTTAAAATTACTGATGCTTGTAACGAAAGTTTTCACATTTTTACTGTAATTTTCTCGTAATTTTTCGATAAGTTGAAGACATGTCAGAAGAGTGTATACTTTCAAGATAAATTTAGTAAATTAATATTTATCATATTTCAAATTTAAATATCGAAAGTTTTACATTTTCATTATTCACGTAACTTAAAGATTCTGAATGTTTCAGAATATTAGTTAGTTTTAGAATATTTTGTACAAGTTCCTTTTAAACTTTTCACTTGAAGCATTTAATTTGAAACGATGAATTTCCAAAAGCTTATTCACTAAAACTTGAAATTAGATTAGATTATTAGTAGATTATTAAAAAATATCAAATGAAATTGTGTCACCGGGGAATAAAAATTCCCTATTTCGTATCATTTACCAATCTCGTAAAAAATAGATTAACTTCTTTTTCCTTGTAAGATTATTTAAATTCTGCTCAGAAAATAAAAATCCATGAATTTTTAAATCGTTTTTCTTGTTGTAAGAGTCAAATCCTTAAACAAGAATGGAACCCCTCTGACCATAAATCTTTGATGAATATCTCGTATAAGCTCGGAGGAGTATGAAAACGAGATGTTGACATTCTGAAATATTTCTTCTTTAACTTCGGAAACCGAAAGAAGCTAATTTTCTGAGAGTAAAATGTCGGTACCTGTTTAAATCACAAAACTTAAAAAAGAGTCTTAATATTACTAATCAAAGATCAATTAAGTTTTAATTACTTCTATAAATTTCGCACAAAAATTTTTTTCTCTACTCTCCTTCGGCATGCTGTTTGAAACATTAAATAAGAAACTCGATAACTCTTTCAATCTTCATTTCTCCCGCACTAAATTATTCTAAAATGCCATTATGCTGTGCAAGAACTTGCGGAGTGGTCTGTTTTATCAAAAAACTTTTCTCTAAGTTTCTCAGAAGATCTCTACGAGAAAATTCCCATAAAAGGCAATAATACATTTATAAATGAAAAGTTCATCTTCCAGAATAATAAACTTCATGACAATTGTTGAAAACTGCATAAAACGCGATAAATCATTCATAACTCAATTAATGATCCTCTTTCATTAAAACGGTACATTTCAATATTGCATAGATAATACCAGACCATTGAGCTGTTAATCGGATTTAATGATGCTTTATTAAATACTTCTGAATATATCAATTTGATATCAGTTACTCAAAATAAATTGAAAGTGAAATTCTTTTTTCCAGAAATTCATTCTCAATAGCATTAAAACAAAAACAAAACTTTCTGTAGATTGCTCGTTCAAAAGTTTCGAAAGTTTCACTATTAAAAGTTGCATAGACGATATCGACATTCTAGCGGGGTTTTTATAACGTTAATCATATTTTTAATTACACTTCGTTTATAACAATCCTATCTCTCACGGGAAGAGAATTGATAAAAGGTTCATTTTTCTTTTATTCGTTATATAAAATGGTTTTAAAACGTTTCAGCTTTCCTGAATCCTTTCATGAACTTCAATTAAATTCCGGAGAATACTCCTCTATATTTCTTTGCACAGAAGAACTCAGTGTACATATTGGTATATTCTAGTACAGAATACACATTTTATTGTAGACTCCTCAGAATTTGAAATTTATTACCGAGATTACAAAAGCTAACAAGATTGCAGAAGTTGAGATTCAAACTTCTTTAGCAATTTAGCGGCTATTTTTTAAACATTTTCCGTATGGTTCATGAGAAAATGACAAAATTAAGGTAATTCAAAAATTGTTTAAAAAGCTAATTATGAGCTAAATGGTTACTCGATTAGATTCTACACTAACTCTCAAAGACAGCATGCTTATTTTTTGTATATTTGATTTAAAAAAGTGAAACATTATATTTTGTAGGAGCTTAATATACAGCCACTGTTCATTACTTAGAAAAATAATGAAGAATAAAGGATTTGTTAAGAATTAAACAAAAATAGCAGAAGTAACAAAAACATTTGAATTTTATATGCCGGTATTTTTTTTTTAATTATGAAAATGATTTTCAGTTATAAATCAGAAAAATATCAGATATGTAAACAAACATACAATTAATACTCATATCTATAATTTATATTTATCTATATTTAATTTATAATTTTTCAAATATATAACATAATAATTATTTTTCAGTGCACAATTCATTTTTGATTTTCATCAAATTAAAAAAAGACAGGATTTTTCATTTTTTCACTGGAAAATCTTTTTTCATTTAGAATAAATGGAATTACCAATTATGAAATGTGATATCTTTCCTTAATTAATATAGTTAAAATAGATTTTTTTGTATAAAAAAAATCATTTTCAGTAGGAATTTAAAAGGAAAGTACGAATTTTTACAAAAATAACCAAAATTAACGATTTGTAAAAGCTAGTTGTAGTTTTTCAGTTTTTTTTAGAGAATCACAAATTTCTACCCATAATTATGAGGTCTAATTTTCTTCAAAAAATTAGGAAATTTCACTATCTCAAATAAAGGTTTCGTTTTTCATAATTTTTCATTAAAATTTGTAGTAAATTACGAATATCAACAAAAAGTAACAAAAATTTACAATTTTTAAAATCCAATTGTACTTTTTCAGTTTTTGGTTTTAAAAATTGAACATTTCTCTCCATTATTATTATACCATTATTACATTAACGACAAAAAGAATAGAAAATCCTGACTGCAAAAAAAAAAGTTTTTGTTTTTCATAGTTTTCAATAGGATATTGTAGGAGATTAAAAATTTCTACCCGTGATTATGAAGAAATACAGTCTACTACAAACAAACAAAAAGTAGAGAAACCTTCAGTTCAGTTTTTTAGAAATTTCAATAGGATTTTGTGGGACATTACGAATTTATACAAAAAATAACAAAATCGTACAATTTTCAAAAGATAAATGTAGTTTTAAAAATTTTCATTCTAGAAAATGACAAATTTCTACCCATAATTATAAAGAAATACAATTTTATGCGAAAAAATAGAAAGAAAAACATGGCGCTAAGATAAAGGTTTAGTTTTCCATACTTTTTAATGGGGTTTTGTAGAAAATTATGAATTTTTGCAAACCCTTAGAATAATTTCAATAATATTCATTTTTTATATCAAACAGTTTTGTTTCTTTTGGAAAATAAATATTTTTAAATAAGGATGCAATATTAAATCAAGAGAGTATGAAAATGTAAAAATAAGAGACCACGGAATGTATTTTTTATGGATATGAGTTTTAAATGTTGCGAAACGTTGCGTGACAGGACATACGACTATGATAAAAGAGAGATTCAAAAATATGGGAAAAGTATATGGCATGATAAATTAATATGGAGTGCTATACCGGACATTCTATAAAAAATAATACGCAAAAATAGTGATCGATAATAACTGTAATTTATAATCAACAAAGATCAATCATTCTTTAACCATACGAAAATTGTCGTTAATATAAAATTAACAGTTTTAGTTCGCATAATGATTAGCATGAATAATTATTGTCCACTTTTATCCGAAAATAGGAATGCAGTGTGCTCAGGCAATAAATTTATGAGATAGACTTTAATAAAGTGATTTTTAAAATGTTCATTTCTAAATTATTGACCTCTACTATTGATTTTCATATTCTCCAGCTCAATATCAGTGATGTAATATTATTTAATAATTTATCATTTGTTATCAATCATTTCTAAACGAAGTGGTCTAAAATATTGAAACTTTATAAAATTTTACTTTGATATACGTAGTTTACTGAAATCATTTTAGGAAAAATGTATTATCTGAAGGAAAGTAGAAAATTACTGGGACTAAAAATGGCTACCTTTTTGGCAAGGGACCGCACTTAAATTACGTACCGGATTATATGCCCTCTTTGACACCCCTCCACCCTCCTTTAACGAACTGTAACAAAATAATTCTACCCCTCGCACTCTTTCTGTACGCAATTTTTAGTTTCTAAAAATGTTTTACTAGTTATTTCTAGGCATTTTAATCTTGAAATACTTTTAACATGGAATCTTTTATAAACGTAGCAAAACAGTATTTCAGATATTTGAAATTTTCAAATTTATTAATTCATTTTGAACAAAAAAATGTATTTTCTACTATAAAAGATAAATATTTAACAAAATACTTGAATTTTTAATCTAGAAATATAAATTCCCAACAAAAGGTGTCATAGTTCATATATCAATTAAAAAACATTACTTATTAATTTATTTAAAAAAAGTAATAAGTAAATTTTCAACAAAATAATTGAATTTTCAACATAATAGTTTAATGTTCAACCTAAAAATATAAATTCTTAACAAAAAGGGTCGAAGTTTATATTTCCATCAAAAAACATGAAATTTATACACAAAAAAGTTTTTTAAAACCAAAAAGACGAATTTTCAACAAATATAGATTCCTCACTAAAGAGAGAAAATTTTACCTAAATTGTTGAACCTTCAAGCCAAAAGACGAATTTTCTCTACAAAAATTTAGTTTCAAATAAAAAATGACTTCAGAAAAAAGTTATTTTTCCAGAAAACAGATGCAACAAAAACGAAACTTTAAATAAAAAAAATGATTTTTTTTTACGAAAAAAAGAGAATTTTCAACTAAAAAAGATCAATCTTAAAAAAATTGAAAAGTTACATTTTCAGTTGACAAATTAACTTTAAACCAAAAAAAGACTTTTCCACTAAACAGTTACATTTTTAACCCAAGACATAAGCCTTCAATAAAAAAAAAAGTGTTTAACAATGTGGTTCAACTTTCACCCAAGTAGTTGAATTTTCAATTTAAAAAGATTAATTTTCAACAAAATAGTTAAACTGTAAGCCGAAGAGTTGAATTTTCAACTGAAAATATAACTCTTAAGAAAAATTGATTCCTTAACAAAGTGATAGTGAAAAAAAATAGTTGAATTTTCTGTTAAAGAAGAGTTTAGTTGACTTTTTACGATCAAAATATAAATTTTTAACAAAGAAAGAAGCTTCTGCAAAAAAAATTAAATTTTCAATCCAAAAAGACGAATTTTTACCCAAAAAGAATGACTTTTCAACAAAATTATTGACTTCTCTACCCAATAGTTGCATTTTCATCCAAAAAATATGAAATGTCTTTTGGAAGAGATGAATTTTTATTCAAAAAGAAAGAAATTTTCTAGAAAATAGATGAATTTTCATCCAGAAAAGATTCCAGTTGACTTTTCAAGATCAAAATATGAATGTTTAAAAAAAAAAAAAAAGTTTCCACGAACAAAATTAAATTTTTCATACAAAAAGACAAATTTTTTCAACCAAAAAGGATGAATTTTCAACGAAATAGTTGAATTCTCTGCCAAATAGTTGAATTTTTATCCAAAAAAGGTGAAATTCGTACTAAAACAGATGATTTTTTGACAAAAAAAAAAGAAAAAAATTTTTCAAGTTGAACTTTCATCCAGAAAAGCTTTCAGTTCATTTTTTAACACAAAAATATGAATTTTAAACAAAAAATAAATTTTCTACGAAATGTTTCAATTCTCAACGAAATAGTAGAATTTTCAACCGAAAGTATGACTTTTTAACAAAATAATTTCATTTTCAACCAAACACTTGCCTTTTTATCCAAGAAAGATGAAATTTCTCTCGAAACAGATCAATACTTAATTTAAAAAAATACAAAATTTTAAAAAAATAGTTGAATTTTCATTCAGAAAAGATTTCAGTTTTCTTTTCGAACCCGAAATATTAAATTTAATCAAAAAGTACATTTTTTACAGAAGACTTCATTTTTTAACAAAACAGCAGAATTTTCAACCAAAAAGTATCACTTTTTAACCAAATTGTTGAATTGCGAACCGAATAGTTGCATTTTTATCCAAGGAAAATGAAATATTTATTTTAAAACATGTGAATTACAAAACAACTTCAAAAAGATAGCTAAATTTTCATCCAAAGAAGATTAACAAGATTGTTACATTGTGAACCAGTTTCATTTTTGTCCAAGGAAAATGACAATTCTACTAAAACAGGTGAATTTTTAAATCAAAGAGACCAATTTTCAAAAAAGAGTTGAATTTTCATCCAAAAGGATTTCAATAAACTTTTCTACAGAAAAGACGGATTTCAAACAAGAAGTAAATTTTCTAGAAAATAGTTGAATTTTCAACAAAACATTTGCATTTTTGTCAAAGAAAGATGCAATATTTCCACTAAAAAAAAGATGAAATTTTAAATTAAAAGGACAAATTTTCAGAAAAAATATTTTTTATCCAAAAAAAGATTTCAGTTGACTTGTCAGCAACAAAATATGAATTTTAAACAAAAGGTTAATGTTCTACAAAAGGAGTTGAATTTTTGACCCAAAAAGACGATTTTTCAACAAAACATTTGAAATAAGATGTTTTTTTTAGAAAATTGTTAAATTTTCAACCAAATAATAAAATTGATAAGTAAAAATATAATTTTTCGAAGAAAATTTTTGCGAGTTTGCAAAAATTACGTACACGAGAAAAGGGCGGGGGGGGGGCGCCGTAACGTGACAAATCGTCAAAAATTCGACAAAAATTTCCATAGAAGCGCATAGAAATTATTTCCACCAGAAACGACAAACAAAAAATAACCCAAGTATCAAATCCAACAAATTTCTTTGCAGGATATGTTCACTCAGACCCTTTTAGTTTTTTCTCTCAACCCTTCTTTTTTTGTCTCGCACTCACTTTTCTGTGAAAGCGCGAAAAAAGAAATAAAAAGAACTGAGAGAATTTTCATCAGAAATAGAGTCGGATTTTTCTTCATTTTCTCGGGATCAGGAATCTGCTCTCGCGGTTATATACTCCGAATAATTTGAGCGCTCAGCGCGTTCAACCCCATGCCCAGGAACTTTGTGACCGGCATTAATGAACGTTTCTATACAACGCGTGCGACCTTTGTAAGCAGGAAATTACAGGAGAAAAATCAAGAACGCCCAGATAGAAACTAGAGCGGTTCCCTGAAAGTCTCCCAGCTTTCCAAAGAACTGTCTGGGGGACCTGCGCGGCCGCTTTGTACTATCAAAGAACGACCCCTGAATGTCCCTGGAATCTATCCAAAGAGATGTCTGGGGGACATTTACGGGCGCTTTGTGCTATCAGGGCATTCATCCGATGTTCGGTCGTTTCGCAATATCGATCCTACAAGTCATTGAGTGTTGCAATGGCAACATATGGCATTCATGCACGTCGGGCTGGAATTCGCTCTTTTTCCCCCTTTTATTCTTTTTAGCCTGCCTCTTTTTACCCTTTTTCTACTCTTTTTTGTTTGCTTCAAAGGGTGCAGATAAATGTTACCATCAAATATTGTTTCAAGCCCAGAAATTCTCCGAATCCAAGGGCCAACAGTAGTCAGTCACGTGTCCAATTAAAGCGTGTCTTGTCCGATTATTTCGTAATCCCTTATTTAAACATTTACGCAACGGTCGACAACGAGATTACCTCGCTGTTTCACCTTTTACTCTTTTTCGTTGTCCATTATGTCCAATTTCACTTGGGAAATGCCTTTTTAATTAACTTTGTCATTTAGACTTTCTGCAATCCTCTGGGTCGTCCACATCCACAGACAGGCTTTTTTTAAATGGCATCCTTGGAAATTAATTCCGTGTTACAATGCCTAAAAATTAGGGGTAATTTGTATGTTATTAGAAAATATATCATTTTTTTTAATTATTGAAAAACCTATATAGTGATAAATACTAATAATAATCAATGAAATAGAGGTTTCCAGCAATTAGAAACAGAAAATTTATTTTTGTCAGTTCAAGGAAAATTACATAGAATACAAGTAACCAAAGTAAGTCAAAACACATTTTTTCAACTGCAGTATTAAAAAAGGAGCCAAAGAGATTCTTCTTCGTTATAATTAAGTAGAAGCGAAAGAAAAAAAAAGTTTTTTTTCTCTACTATTTCCGTTGCAAATCAAATTACTTAAAGTTTTCGAAATCTCTAAAAGCATGCATGCGCGCGCTTACGCTTTTTCTACTTGTCCAATTGTTAAAAAGCCTTTGGCGCCATTTCGAATTAATATTTTGAAACTATCTCGAAATTTTTGTTGAAAAACTCGTGTTCAAGATTGCATAAAATATGAATAGAATTGTTTAAAATGAAAATTCTGAAAACTGCAGGTTTATGAGGAATGCGATGTTATCTATATAATACAATCAATAATTTAAATAATAATAAATAGAAAATATCTCTACATCATTTTGGAATACAAAATTGAATTTCTTCCGTTTGAGCAACAGAAAAAATATTAGAATTCGTCAAAGTTGGTTAAAATACTTTTTTTAACTACAACCTAAAAAAAAATTGCATATTCCCTTAACCACATAAAAGTCCCAATTTTTTGAAAATTCTGATTTTGTGACTTTCGCTTATAGCTATAAAGAATATTTCTTTCATTAAGTCGATTAAAATTTAAAAATACAGTTTTCATATTTAAATTAACTTATAAGGTTTATACGCGCTATATAAATATGTTATACACGCAGAGTTAAAATATTGAAAATTCAATATTGTAGCATATAAGAGCGATTAAGTATTCTTGATTTGTATATACCATTAAACCCGAAATATGTATATTTGTAATGAAACAGTATTTTTATTCAATAAATCAAGACTTTCTTTCAAGATCAAACCTCAACATCAAATAAAGTAACTTGAATGTCAATTAATAATTCACCAGTTTTTTTCGGAATCTTGAAAATGATTAAAGTGGTGAATTTTATAGTTTTGCTTTTTGAAGATTCGTAAAATATTGGATAATGATTTCAAAATTTATATCAGTAATCCAAAATCAACTATGTATATCTCGCTCGGATTTGAAATTTAAAAATGATGGGTTGATCATTCGAATTTTTAGTGCACATCAAACATTAGGATTTCAAAGATTTCTAAAGATTTGACGAAGTTTTAGAAGATTTTAGAAGTTACCTTTGGGTTCTGAAAAGTATAAGAAAATTTCAACGCTTTCGAAATATATCGAAATATTTCAAGAGGTTCGTAATTATTTTAAGTAACTTCGAGATATTTCAAAAGTTATCGAAGAATTTGAAGGAATTTTATACCAATTTACAAGATTAAAAAGAAGCTTGATGTTTGAAAATTAATATTTGACAGCGGAACAATGATTTTGAAATCATTTAAAGCAGTTGCCATGACAAAAATTAGATCTTTGAAGAAAATAGCTTTAAGAATCAGAATAATATTACTGATGATGTCATTTCAAAGAGAGAAAAGAAAACATTTTTTTCGATGAATAGTTTTTAAGCCTTACAAAAAGCATTTATTTCAACCATGTTTTTTGCAATTGAATTTTCTATACTATCGCTTATTAACAATTCCTGAAAAAATGGTTTAATTTCAATTTTTTAAAAATTGGGAAGAAGCGACCATAAGAAAAAATTCGACTACAACAAAAAATATTGTTGAAAAATTATTATTGGTGAGTTTTACAATATTTATGATTGGATAATTTATAATTAAAAGTGTTCAAAGATCCTGGAATGAGACATTCAAAATTACTGTTTGATGCTGATACATATAATAATTTTTATTATTTCACTATATTTCATAACTTAAAATTAAAGCCTGTAAAATTGAATAATTTCGAAAAAAAAATTAAAAAATGTAAGTTTTCAAACTTTGTTTCTTTCCAACTATTGAAGAATGAAGAAAAGTAGGAGATTATTTCTTAAAATAAGTACCATAGTATTTTCGGAATCTTTACGTTGAACTCCATAATTCACTCTTTTTGTTGTCATTTAATCAATGAAGTGTCTAGGCGCACTGAAAATATTCTGATGAAGCTAAATTAAATAATGAAAGAATTTAGTTTCCTCATTATTTCTGAAAAATATTATTCAGTTTTAAATGGAATATCACTGCTTTGTACTAAAACAAAATGAACAGTAAAAAAATGGTTTTAATACTGAGTTCATCGCAAAAATATTGATATATCGGGTTAAAAAAATTCTTTAAATGCTTTGAGATCGTGAAACAAACTCAGCGTTCAACTCAATAACATAATATTTCTCATTTACTAACAAAAAGACTTCATGAATTTTTCAAATAAAAATAAGTTATTTTAGCCACATCAACGTTGAGGAAAAATATCAATTTTATAAGCTTATTATAGGCTAAATATGTTACCTGTTTGAAGAAAATAAATGACTCATTAGTTGCAAGGAACCTTCTGTACTATTCTTTTACAAAGTTTTGCTTATCTTCATAATAAGTTACAAAAAAAGTATTTTTTATTCAGGAATTATAATTCTTTCTTCCACTCAGACTTCAAACAACGTTTTCCTTCAATACTTGGTATTCTTTTTATAAAAAGAGAGAAAAAATATTATTATATTATATTATGGTTCTAATTTTAAAAAACAAAAAGAGAAAAGTTGATGTCATTGAAATTTCAAAAAAAAACATTGGATAAATATTGGACTTATCTGTTGTTTTAAAGTCGTTGAATAAGAAGCAGGGTATCCTAAAAAAGCCCAATGTTTTTCTTATCGCGCACCCGTTAAACTTGTTCCATTTGGTTGCAAAAATGCTTATTTTTTATTTAATTAAAAAAAAAGTTTAAATAGTGACAGACTTGAAAAAAACTTTACCAAATTAGAACAAAAATACAACCCCTCAGCGTGAAAAACTACCCTTTATAGGGGTTGATATATAAAACGGTGAATTTTTAACATTATACACATACAATTATTCTGATATTTTATTACTTAAATGCAACTTAAAATGCGGTTCAAACCTTTTTTGAAACAAAACTATAATAAGTATCCATTTTTTCTCCTAATGGAACAAGGCTTTCTCGGGAAAAGGGTGTCCAGAAAACCTCAAAAATCCTTACTTGGGGGAGGGGGGGGGCGGAGCTTTTTATGCAAGTTTTCTATTTACTAATTTTGTTTTTAAATATGCTAATTTGTCTGTTTGGGCTGTTGAAATTACTTATTATATGCTATCATACACATCATACAATTATTTGTTTCATTTATTTTTTATTATTTATTATTCAATATAACATACGTCTATATAGAGTGGAGGAGTTGAATCTTTCTTGAAATTTGGTGTGCACGTTTGAATATATCTTTGGAATCCCTGGAAATCCTTGCAATCCCTTAAAATCCCAAACATTCATTCGAAAATTTTATAAATCCTTTAAAATTGATCGAATCCTGTGAAAATTATTCGAAATATTTTGAATTTTATCAAATTTCTAAGAATTCGTGAAAATCCTTTAGAATTTATAAAAATCAGATCAAATCCTTAAAAACACTTTACTTTCACTGAAATCTTTAAAACCCGTGGGGAGGTTTTCAGAATCTCTTGAAATTTTTTAGAATATAATCAAATTTATTCAAATCTTCGCGAACCTTTTGAAATCTTATGAAACCTTTTGAATTTTCTTTTAATCCCTTTAAGTCTCTGAGATTTGATTAAAATCCTCTGAATCTTCTGAATCCAGTGAATTATTGTGAAATCTTTAAAATCAAATAGAAATATCTTAGAATCCGTTGAAATCCATACAAATCAGTGGAAATCCCTCAAAGCTTATACAAGTCAATTCAAATCCTTGAAATTCCGTGAGATATTTCAAAATCTTATGAGATCTCTTGAAATCATTTACATTATATTAAACCCCATTTAAATTTCTCGAAATCCCTTAGAACATATTATAAAATTCAGGAATCCTTTTCTTTAAATTTAAACCATTCAAAATTTTTACGAATTTCAATCAGTGACTAAAATCTAGCTATGAATCAGTTATTTTTACTGATCAATTAGTCAGTTTTATTGATTCATCAGCAAAGAGTTACTGATTTATAGCTAGAATTCAGTCACTGATTGAAATAAGTGAAGATTGTGAATAATTCAAATTTATAGAGCTTAAAATTCGGTCAAATCTTTTGAAATCTTACAAAACCCTTGAAAATCCGTAGATATACTGTCCAATCTTTTCAAATCTCTTTAAATCCTTTTATATTCTGTGCAATCGTGAAAACCTTCTTATATGTTTTAAAATCTGTTTAAATCCTTTGAAACTTTTTCAAATCTCTTGAAATCTTCTGAAATTCCGTGACTTATTGCGAAATATTTCGAAATTTTTTAAGATCTCTTGAAACCTCTTAAAATGCCTTACAATCTGCGGGAAACACTCTCAATTCCATAAGATCTCTCAAAATCATTCGTTATTTCTTGAAATCTTTCGAAATGGAGTAAAATCTCTGAGAATCTGATTAAACTTTTGAGAATAAAGCTTTCAAGTATTTTGAAATTCCTTGAAATCTCGTTTACGGTGAAAATAATTTATATACACTGCCGTCGGAAATTGTCGGTAAGACCAGCGCGAGTACTACTAAAAGTCACTGCCAACTTTGAAACGTGATTACTCGTTCAACAATCGAGTGAGAAACTTGTTCAAGAAACCATTTGATAGCTTATTCAATTCTGTGTCGAGTGACCTCTCATATAGATATGTTTGACCTTTTGAAGTGAATAGACCTCGAAATAAGTTTTTAATGAGAATGCAAAAATGTTGTACCTCGACTCCAACTTGTGGCATGACCTAGGAAAGTTGTAAAAAAAATCTAAAATTCATACCACACAGTCTTTTAAGCTTTATCTTTCATTCAAGTAAAAAAAAAGAAGCTCAAAAAATCTTCACAAGTCCTCGAGATACGACTAAAAATGTCCAACTCACAAATGTCCAGTTTCAGTCGGCGAATACCGCCGTCGGACGCGAGAGCGGTGTTCGCCGACAATTTCTCAGATTTTGTTCAACTCAAGCTGTGACTGTGGAAGCTCATGAAAAATAACTGAAATTGACAGGACGTTATCCCTGGAATATTTTTTCTCATTTAAGTCGATCAAACTTCAAAAATATTTACATATGAAAACAAATGTTTAAGCGTGTCTGCGTCGAGTTTCAGTCGGTGATCACCGCTGTCGACCAAACACAGTGCAGACACGCTTCGACATTTTCAGTCGCATCTCAAGAAACCTTCAAGATTTTTAACGTTTTAATAGTTTATGTTAAATATAAGACCTCAGAGATTATTTGTTATGAATTTTAGATTTTTTTCCAACTTTCCTAGGCAATGCCACAAGTTCAAGTTAAGTTACAATATGGTTTTCGAAAAAAGTTTCTCACTTCTTTTTGGAACGAGTAATCGCATTTTAAACTCAGCAGTGATTTTTAATAGTATACGCTCTGGTCGCACCAACAATTTCCAACATTAGTGTATTTTTTATATATTGAGAAAAAAATATAAAAGAATGGGTCTAAAATTTCAAAACTCATCTTTACATAATTAATGAACGTTCCTTTATCTAAAATAACGAAGAAATTCTTAGCATGTATTTTCTAAAGAAAATAATTGTAAGACGAGAAGGAAGTATAATTATTCGACTAAAATTGCTGGCATATTGTGCAAGGGTCAAAGGTAAGGTTGGGTGAGTTAAACCCTTCTCTTTTCGCGCTTTATTACTGCAGAATAAGGTATTCATCCTTCCAAATAAAGCCTTCCCGGTAATATGATCGCATTAAAGCTCTTCTATTGAACAAAATACTTAGGGCGAGATTTTAATGATGACTTATTGGGATTATCGCGTTCCTATTTTATCTCGCCTGCGCTGATATAGAAGTTACGCTCATTTTAATGAAGCTTCGCTCCCGCTTGCAAAGTTCACATGTATCAAATGAGTATCTATAATGGATCATTATAATTAACAGCAATATATTATACCTACTAGTATATTTTGAGTCTATTGCTCTTTTGAAAAATGGAAAAATATTCTTCCACTCTTATTTCTATAGATTGCAATTTTAATTGGCTTATTTCGGGGTGGTTACAAAACTTAATAATGGTTAATCTTCAAATTTAGTCATTTGCTTTGTTCATATTAAAACTTCTCTGTAGTGACGGGAAACGTTTCTTTTAACTGTTTACTGTATCTAGTTACTTTTTTTTGGATACGATAGGGGTAACGAAGTTACTTTTGTAAATAAGTAACAACTTGATAACTAGTTATATTTTTTGCAGTAACAGTGACTATAAAAATCAATAATTTTGTTGGTTACTTTTGAAATATAGTTCACACATCTTTTGTATGACAATCAATACATTTGATTGCTTCTGCAAGTATATTTTCAATGTCACTTTAAAATTTTTTTTAGAATAAATCAAGGGAATTCAACAGAACTTGAAAAAATGCATAAGAATGTAAGGTGGGTTTAAAAGATTTAAGGAATAATTAACAAAACTACAAAAAATGGAATGAATTAAGTACAATTGAGGGAATTCAGAAAAATTAAAATAAAGTCAGAAAGTCGTCCCGAAAATAGCCAAGCTCATGAAAAATACTTCACTACTCATCCCGAATTTCGGGACGACGAGACACTCCGAATTTCAAATTATACAGATTGAAAATTGAAGGATCTTCAATTGCCAATTTTCAAGATAGACCTATTTCATGAAGATGCATAGAAGTTAACGATTTTAACTATGAAATTCAAAAGTTCGTCTTCAGAATGAATCTGTGTCGATAATAATTAAATACATATGTAAGACTTGGAATTCCAGAGTGTCTTTTAAGGACATCTTATTGTGATATAAACTTCGACGTTAAATTAATCATTCTTTTATTTGCTTCTAATTCTTGCTGGAATAAAATCTTTAATTTAAATGAAAGTTACAGATTACTGAAAGCTAATTAAAATTAAATTCAAAATGTAGCTATTCTAATATTCACATACGCTTTCATACTTTAGAATGAAGCATATATTGTTTTTGTTTGTCGTCTTATGAAATTCTAGAATCGTAATGCTTACCCTACACTCGCTAAATCCTTCCATGCATGCTGAGAGCTTTTAAAGAAATTTTATATTTAATTTATCAACATTCAAACTGCATATTTACTTTGTGCACTTATTCAAAATTCCAACATGCTCCTTTACATTTCACAAAAGATGGAAAAGATATGGAATTTATGTATGAATTTGGAATGAGTTCCTCATAGGAATTTACTTCCAGCAGTGGAACTTCCTACTGGATACGGTTAGAATATTGAAACAGAATACCGCTCTACTATACTCCAGAAACAGTACGAATTACGAATGATATCTGAACGGAAAATGAGAGAGAAAAGTTCCGAAGCGCCTCTGGCAAATTACACATACTTTCCCTCTATATCACAATTTTTTTATAATTTTTACTCTTTATATACTCTTTATCTTTCTCTTCCTTCTATAATTTCCTTCTTTTTTTTCAATGCATACATTTTCGCGAAACTTTTTCCAGGAGCTAGGCTGGAGATTTTAATAGGTTGCATCCTCGTGTTTTCCTTTAGAGACTTTCCTTGTAACCGGCACTGTTTGAAACACAAGAATACATGCCAACTACATTTTTATACCCGTGCCTGTTCAGAATGCATTTCTGTGTCCCACACTGAAAGCAAACACCAGGTGACCAGCTCTCCCTTGTTTTCTATATAAAAAGCTTCCAGATAAATTTTATTTTCAAATTGGACTCGACTCCCCGTGAATATTCAGATTTCGACGTCAAACTCCGCGCCTCGCTTACCATTTCCATTTTAAACTTCATTTTACATTTAAATCAAATTTTCTATAGTTCAGCGATTTGCTACATTAAGTTACAATGTGGTCTTGCAAGCGTGATATACGAGCCAGACATTGCGGTACGCATATTATGCTTAGATTACATTTACAAATTCAGAGTAAATTTATGTATAACCTCTTCTAATGATCGTTACCTTCCAGAATTCTTAACGAACCTCCCCAAATGTCCGCTATCCTCCTAACTGCCTAAACAACCTCCCCAAATGCTAACTGCCTACTCAACCTCAAAAAACACCCGGTGCCTTGACTTCCCAGCCTCTTCAAACGTGCGCTGCCTTTCTGTCTACTAACTGTCCTGAATGGACAGTACAACGTTACTGCCCAACCAATCTCTCTAAATGCTCGCTACCTTTCTAACTGCCCGCTCAACCTCCATAACTGCCTACTACCTTCCTAACTGCCTAAACAACATCTCTAAATACCTTCTTCCTTCCTAATTGCATAACTAACCCCCCTAAATGCCTGCCACCTTCATAACCGATCGCCAAAACTTCGTACGTGACTGCTACCTTCCTGTTTGCCTAGATTTTATCAATGCACGTTACCTTTCTAACTGCCTAACAAAGCTTTACAAATGCCCGCTACCTGCCCAGCTACCTAAACAACCTCCTTAAATTCCCGTTACAGTCCTACCTGACTACCCGACCTCCGAAAATGCCCACTACCTTCCTAACTTCCTAATAAATTTTCCTGAATGGGCGCTACCTTCCTAACTACCTAAGAAACCTCCCTGAATGCCCCCTACCATCCTAAATGCCTAACCAATCTCCCCAAATACTGGCTACCTTCCTAACTACCAAAACAACCTCCTTAAATTCCCGTTACAATCCTACCTGTCCACCTGACCTCCAAAAATGCCCGCTACCTTCCTAACTTCCTAATCAGTTCTCCTGAATGGGCGCTACCTTCCTAACTACCTAAGCAACCTCCCTAAACGCCCCCTACCATCCGAAATGCCTAACCACTCGCCCCAAATACCGGCTACCTTCCTAACTATCTAACCAACCTTCACTAATTTCCTTCATCGCCCTACTTGTCAACCCGACCTCCAAAAATGCCCGCTACCTTCTCAACTACCTGACGAACCTCCCTAACTGTCTGCTACCTTCCTAAACGCCGTTCAACCTCCATAAGTGTCCGCTTTTTTCTTAACAGATTAACCAACATCTCCCAATGCCTGATAACTTCCCTAAGGCGTAACTAACCGACCTTTTTGACTATTACCCTTTTGACATTCGCACATCCTCTCTAAATATCCGCCCAACCTTCTCAATTGCTCGTATAATCTCTCAAAAATGGATGTCCGTTTTGCCCATAAGGGTGGTCTGAAAATGCATTGCAAAATTTGTTTTCAGTCTAGAGGGCAAGGCTGCTTCCCATTTTTTCAGGTACCCTTTTTTAAAAATCGGTCCATATTATTGATTTATCCCTTAGCGGTCACACGGGGTCTCTCATACCCCACGGACTCTCCAATTTTTTCACGATTGTCAACGTTTTTTTCAAGTATTTTTTTCGAATAGTTAAATTATCAGTGAGGTTTTGGAGACATTTTTCTCCTATTTTGTATTGTTTCAACGTGACGCATGATTTTTTTTTCAGCCAAAAATATCTGAAGGTGTTTTTGGAGGTGTGACAGTTAAGGGTATATATTAATTATAAGTAACATATCGGAAAATCTCAGTGTTCGGAAAAATATAAAAAAAAACTTCTTGTTAATTACTTGTAATAAATAGATTTTCATTCACTACTTAGAAAATGTTTCAGGGACAGTTTCCACACCTTAACTCTTTTGTGTAACTGACGAATTTGCAAAAATGTTTGAACTTAGTTTAAATTGGTTCAATAATAATAATTTTTTTATTTGTATTTCCCTTTAATTCATGATGCGTTAGTATTTCTTGGGATTATGAACACAGTTAGTGAATGTAGAAAATAATATTTTTTGTTCAAGGTTTTTTCAATTATTTGAACAATTTATATTTGTTTGAATTTTTGTTTTCATTGCAAATCCTGAAAAGTTCCTATTTATTGAAAATATTGACATACTTAATGAATTTCAGAAACAATATTTTTTGTTCAAGATGTTTTGCAACTGTTCAAATAATTTTCAATTTCTAATTTTCTTTCAATAAACCATCAAAATTTAGTTTTTTATTTAAATAATTACACCCATCAACTTAAGAAAAAAGAGTCATTCATAATGTAACGAAACAAACTGTTTAAGCAAATAATAATTATTCTGACGAAACAATATCTTAATAATGATCGCCATAGTCTAAGATAATTTGAAAATCTAGAATTTTCTGAACCTTTCCCAGAAAAAGTCAAAAGGAAGGATTAATAGTGTGTGGATAAGGTTCAGAAAACAATTCTAGATAATAATGAAAAAGAACTTGTTATTATAACTAAATCAATAAAATGCGTATGTGTTAATAATTTCAATTCTTAAAGAAAAAAAGGCAATTCATCCAACAGCTGTTTGCCAGTAAATAATGAGAAATTTACTCCGAACCCAATTTATAAAAAGTGTCATGTGCTAGAACGTCGACTAACAAAAATTTTCGTCTGATGTCAGCTTTAGGAATTTCAAAGTATACAAGGAGTGAAACACATTTTGCGTTATGAGTGACATTTGACAATGAAATGAAAAGAAATTATTTGAGACACATCAATTTAAGAGAAGCACCCAAGTTATTGATTCATTAATTGATGCCTCGGCAGAGATAATGTTGTATCACCAAAAAACTGTTCTGCTGGAATCTTTGTTTAAACTGTGAATATATGTCGAGAAAATTTATTTTGTGACATAGTTTGTTCAGTGATATAATACACTACGTCAAAGAACAGGAAATTCTTGAGCAGAAATCGTTTTTCATGAATATGAAAATACTTTTAATTAAAAAAGCACTTTCGTTGATCCAACCTCATCTCTGCCGAGGCTTCAGCTACTTGCGAGAAACAGTTTAGGAAAATAAATGTATTCATTAAAAATCGAATTTATTACCCGATACGTATTTAATCGATCTCGACAAAATGAAAATTCTGGTTCCTGAAACATTCTTTATGAAAAAAAGGGAAAAAACAAAGAGTCAAAAAATTTTTAATATCAAAACTGATTTTTTTTGTAAAACTATTGATTGTGGAGAAAAATGATGAAAACAAAATAACTCTCGTTTTTCAAGATTTTTCACCCTGGTATAAAATGCATTATAAGAAATGATCACCTTTCTTGATAAATTTGAAACACCACAAAAAGTTTTTTTTCATCATAAATACTAGTATCGCTCTTGAAATGATAAATATATAAGAAATGTTTCCAGGATAAATGTGTAATCCATTAAGATTTTATTAACAATCAGATTGATTTTAATTTTTTGTCGATTTTATCCAGAAAAAATAATTTTATTTAATTATGTTGTACACAAGAAAGTTGTATTTCTACAAACTACACAATTTCTTTGTGGAATATATTTATATAAAAGTAATATTTCTTGAAATAAATCACGAAAACCGTGAAAATAGACGTAGATTGAAAAATTCACTGCACCTCAGAAATTAAAATGCACGAAAACCCTCTAACGCTTTGTTTGTAAAAGGTTGAATATACGAATTCGCATATAATATATATCATATAAGATGTTATTGCTTTAGAAATTTTTTCTTAGAGTAGAGTTGGAACAGTTTCTTGTAAGATTTCTCACTTTTGGTTCACATTTAAATTATAGTGAGGTAATAATTAGTTCAAAGTAACAAACATAGTTGCTTCAACAATTTACTATTATTTTCAATAATATTCTCTTCGAATAATGTATTGGCAAGTTGCGGTTTCTTCAGAAATTTCGAACACTTTGTCTACTTTTTACACAGAGTGTTGTAATAATGGCTGAGATTGTGAAAAAATCATTGTTTCACTACATTGTTATTGTTTATAAATATTTTCTCCTGTAGTAATGCTAGATAGTCGTGGCTTCTTCCGGAAATTTTCTACTTTTTGTCAACTTTTCACTCAAAGCGAGGTGTCAATTAATGCAATTTAACAAACATAATTGTTCCAACAAATTATTATTGTTCATAATTATCTTCTATGAAAATTCCAGATAGTTGTGGTTCTTTCTGAAAATTTCAACTTTTTGTCCACTTTTTATTCAGTGAGATAATAATTAATGCAAGTCAACAGACATGATTGAAATTCAAAAAATGTTTTAATGTTTAAGTACTCAAGAATTAGTAACAAAAAATCAATATTATCATTGAAAATAATTTGAGCAAAAAGACTCTCAGTAACTTCTTCATAGAAAATTTAGATTTTTATAGTATGATACACACAAAAATTAAAAAACTAATTAAAATATCTGTTTTATCTTAGAAAGAGATATTCGCAGAAGGAAAGATTTCATTGAAAAATAATTTTTTGTAACTAAAAAGCCAAAGTAAAGTTAAAAATTTGAGAAAAAATCGCAATTATGTTTGTTAAATTGCATTAATTTTTACCACGCTCTACGTGTGAAGAGGACAAAAAGTTGAATATTTAAAAAAAAACAGCAACTTTCTATCACTATTCAAAAAGAATATTATACAAAATTGAAATAATTTGTTGGAACAAATATGTTTGTTAACTTAAATCAGTTATTGCCTCATGCTGATTTAAAAGTGGCGAAAGAGTGGGAATTTTTGAAAACAAACTGCAACTTTCTAGCATTATTTTGAGAGAATATTATTATAAATAATAATCAAATGTTCGAACAATCATTTCTGTTGAATTCAAATTATCATTGCTTATGGATATAACTGAGATGTTAAAAGTAAATTGACAATTTCAAAAAAACGGCTACTTTCTAAATCTATTCTAAGAGAAAATTTCTAAAATAATAATAAACTATTTGAACGATTTAATTAAACATCTAGTCACCAGTAGAAAGTAGTATATTATATGCTACAAACAATTTGTATTTTAAAAGCCGCTAAAAATCATAATAATTAGCGACAAAAACTCGCAAACCCCAATTTTTCAGTTATGACATTTTTTTGGGAGCCTATAAAACCGACTTATGAGGGTGATATTTAAAAAATAATTATTCTTTTGTATTCTATAGCTATTTCTGGAGAGAAATGTCGTGTTTTAATTCAATTCACCTAGTATTGACGATTCTAAATGAATTATGTAGAAACGTTTTTTTTCTGGGCAATACGTGTTAAACTTTATGTGGCTTGCGGAACCTCTAAATTTACATGTAAAATGATACTTTGTATAATGAAGCTTAAGCTTTTGTGGAAAAACTCATTTTCAGCCAATTCACAGCTCCTTCTGGCTTCGTGACTTTCAAATACCAAGAATGTCCATATTTTCATAAAATATAAAATAAGCCCACTCGGACAGAGGAGGCAGGAGGGGAAGGGTCTTCAAGAGACCACGTTTGTCTACAAGGACCTAATTTTTTTTTTTTTAGGTTCTGACATGCATAAATACATGGTGAATACTTTTTCTAAAACTTCTCTCGGAAACGAATAAATTCAGTCATTGAAGTTTAAAATCAGTTATGAATTGCATTTTTTATGCAGGTTTAAATATAAAAGCAAAATTGACGAAGAAATAAATTTAAACCAAAAAATGTCTTGTAAGTTTCTGATTCGAAAAATGAAATACTTTGTTTTTGGGGAATTTGGGCTCCTGCTATTAGAAAAAAATTCCCAGCTAAATCACTGAGATTTTCGTGCAGCCGATTTTTACATATAAAAAGCTAAAGAAAAAAAAGATATATCCCTTATCTCTTCCCCAACTGCCTGATCGAACTCCCTAATTGCTCACCCAACAGCCTTAACTACTCAACCTAAATAACCATAAAAAATACACAAAAAAAGTAAAACCTGAAATAGTGGTTGGCGCAAGAGAAGCGCGCGCAGGGTCCGTAACCCTCTAGTATGTGTGTGAATGGATGTGTGTGTGTAATTTAATTGAAATCAGAGACGAAGCGGCTCGGCGAGCTGAAAATATCATGATGTAATTTGTAATCTTAGTTCTACTAGAAAGCCCATTTCTGTAGAGGGCATACTAATTAAGTAATTAGCGCTGGCTCCGGTGAAAGGACATTGTTTGAGAACTTTTCTCCCGGTGTAATTTTTCCGACAAGTAAATAAGGGCTGCAGCGGTCTTGTCCCTGTAATTCACAGGGGCCCTCAAATCTGCCCTTTAGTCGATTGCCCATGTTGCCAACGCATTTCACGCACCCATTACTTTCTCGATGAGTCACAAACCCATTCAATCACGTACAAGTGTAAATGTAGTTCACCGATACGAGGGGATGGTACTTTTCGTGAAATGAGCAAATCACAAAGAATCGATTAGGAATATGGATGCTCGTTGAATAAAATCACCATAAATCGAATGTTTAATCAAACTTGGAAATTATTAGGGTTTAGGCAAATTGGGTTTTATGAATACGGGGGAAACACCAAAGGGAAAGAGAATTTGGCTGGAACGAATGAGTCGATTCAACTCGTGTTTGAGAGTATTTGGTTGCTTATTTTATGACAAGTTACATCTATTGGGGTGTGCCAAAAAAAATTTTTTTTTTCATTTGGATAAAACCAACTAAGAGGGTTAAAAATGTCTGTTTCATTAACTTAAAATTTTATGTGTAGTTCATTTTACGAATACAATGTGTTTGAAAAGGTTTACGAATTATCCTTACGATATAAAAAAATATTCCTTCACAGTTTTTATATATTAGATACCTTTTTTAAATTAGCTTCAGATATTTTTTCACGTACAATTTTTATTTTGTGAGGGTGTCTTCCTCCTCTGAGTATTTTTGGTAGGCTTTATGAAGTCGTTTCAGGCTTGAAGTTCAAAAAATTCTAAAAAATAATAAGGAAAGGAGAAAAAGATAAAAAAAAATGTAACGAATGTTTTCCTCGTTTTTAAGGGTGAATTTTTATAAAAATAGATTCTAATTAATCTTCGATGTCTTTTCATGTCACTGACATGAATGATTTCATTCATGATGGTTTCATTGAGGTTAAATGTTAATAAATTAGAATTATTTTAATGAATTGCATTAATTGTTGATTAATTTGAAATATTATTAATAGTACAAATGAAAAACGGCTTCATTTATTATTAAAATAATATGCTAAATAAATTACCTAATTAATTAATATATAAATTATAAGGTGTATAAATTTAAAAAAATTTAAAATTGTAATTTGCGAGATGGAAAATGGAACGGTAAGTTCTGTCACATCATACTCCTTTTCCAGCTTTAAAATTGCCAATATTGAGCACTTTATGATTTTTACAGATTAAAATTGTATCTTCTTTTTTGAGTGAAAATGTGTAACTTTTTGGGGCTTACCCGAATGATATTTTACTTTTGGGCTAGAAAGAAGATTTTTGAAAAGGCTTTAAACCCACTTTTCTTCTCAAATATCGTAATTTTTCGCATTAAATGTTTGCTTCTTGAACCTCTTAACTTAAAACCATCTTTTGAATAATTTTGCTACCATTTTTCATTTACTAAGTGAAGCCATAGTTTCAATTTTCGAGCAATTTAGGGTGGGTTTGAGTCTCAGGACCACTAATAATTTGATTAAACCCGAAGAAATTCAATAATAACATTGTTCCTTAAATAAGATTGATTCAGGGCATTTTCTGTCACCCACCTTCATTTTGATAAGTTTTTTAATTAATATAATATCATTCCTAAATAATTATTTTTGGAAAACGGATTTTATTCTGAAAAATTTTAAGATCTAAATTCTTCCAAATTTTCAACCATATAATAAAATATTATTGGGAACCTGATTTGGATTCATAAAAATGGCATAATTTTAATAATCGTCTCATTTAAAAAGACCTATATATACAAATATTGCTATTTAAAAATTGATTAATTTCAATAAAATCTTTCCAAATTTTTATCTATTAAAACTTTAGAACCAATTCTGTTTCAAACAAATCAGTGGGTAAATACGTTCCATAACAGTCTTGCGATATGAAAATATTTTTAAATTAGCAGATTCCTGATGAATAATGTTTTTAGTTTTTATGAAATCCCAACTGATAATATCTTGCGTCCCGATGAACCTTATCAATATTGAATTGTTTCGTTCAATTTTCAAAGCAATTCTATCGAAAGCAAATTTTTGTTTGCAAGCTATCAAATATTTTCACTTTCAATGGTTTCCATTTAATGCATTAAAAATGTGGAATTTAATTAATTAAATTCCAATCTGATGCTATTGAAGAATAGTAGCTTAAAATTGAAAAAGCATATGATATTGATGGATTCTCAATAATTCCTAAAATCTTGTAAATAGTTTCAGTTTAAAATGTACAATAAATGTTTAAGGAATCAAAATATAAAATTATTATTTGTATAAAATTGTTATATCACATAATATCAATCATCTGAAATAATGGAAAAGAAATGCAAGGACAATATTGTTGACAATTGACAAAAATTGACATCTTAACTTCAGAATTATTATATACTATTTTTGTACAATATAGAGACAATGAAAAAGTTGCATTTTTATTTAAAAATGTCAATTTCCGATGAAAAACACTAAAATATCCTGAAGTTTTAAAAAATGGCAAGTTTAATTTTGGAGTTCAAATAATTTCGTGTGAAAGAACGGATTTCTTTAAAATCTATATCGATATATCGGGTATAAACCGTTAGGTTAAGCTACACATTATGCAACATTCTTTCAACTTGTTTGAACTTCAATGATTTTTTATTAAAAATGCCAAATTTTGGTGCGAAACGTCAACATAACCTAAAATTTGCAAAAAGTTATGAATCTTCTTCGAAATTTTTTAAATCAAATTTTTTGTTGTTAAAAATACCAATTTCCTACAAAAAAGCACTAACTACATCCAAAATTGTTGACAGATTAATTTCATTTTCATATAACATTGACTTTTGTTTTTCTTTCAAAATACCAATTTCCGATGTAATACGCCAACATAACCTGAAATTGTTAAAAAAATTTAGAATTTTTGAAATCTAATGATTGTTGAATGAAAATTTCATTTTCCGACGAACACACTAACACAATTCGAAATTGTTCAAAGTTGTGAATTTTAGTATTCATAAACAAAAATCATTGGATTTAAAACTAATGATTTTTGTAAGAAAATACTAATTTTAAGTAAAAAACGAAAATAGAACCTATAGTTGTTCGAAAATGGTGAATATTATTTGAAGTAAAATTATTTTTAATCAAAGATAATAATAATTCCCTGAAACTGTTCAAAAACTGCGATTCTTCTTGGAGAACTATTATGATTTTTGTTTTGAAATAATCTGATCATTTTTATTAAAATACCAATTTTCATGTAAATCGCTAATATACCCTAAGCTTATCAAAAACGTATGAACACTTTCAATATAATGATTTTTATTTCAAAATATCAATTTTGTATAAAAACGCTATGAACCTGAAAACGCAAATTTTTACTCTTTGAAATCAAAGATTGTTGAAAATTGTGAATCTTTACAATGGCTTTCGTCTAAAAATACTAATTTCTGGTGAAAAAAAAACACAACCTGAAATTTAGGAAAATTTCAAGTTTTCTCCGAAACTTTATGATTTTATATCAAAATTATTTTAAAAAATACTAACTTCCAGCGAGAATCAATAACATTAAACATTTATAATTTCTTCACTAATTTATTAGATAATTTCAAAGTTTTAATTTAACCATTCAAGAGCATTAAAAAGAATAAAACGGTTTTTAATTCGCACAAGGCTTTTTATGATGCTTCTTACTGTAAAGTACTTTTTGTAGGTTTACTTTTCAAAACTTGAAGATTAAGATATAAAACAACGTAAGGTATAATGAAAAGCCAATCACGTTTTCAATAACAATGCGACTGCAAGACTTTCGAAACATATGGTGATACCACTTTTTTTTAAATAGAATAAATATTTAAATTAATAAATGTTTGAAATGTTAAATATTAAAGTGTTCCATTTTGTTTTTGGAAGCATCTTTATAAAAAAAGGTTTAAATTTCACAGTATGATCCTTAAACCTGTTAATTTATCATTATTACCCTAAAGTAGGCTAAGCGGGAAAGTGTGGGGTAAAGCGGGACACTTAGAATTTTCGATTTCATAACTTAATATTTTTTTTTCTGAAAGCCAAATGGGTGTCCAACTTTACCCCGTACGTCCCTCTCAGCCCCATTCTACGGTATTTATTATTCGCAGTCTACAGATTGATTTAAAATAATTAGATTATTTAGAGGGAGTACATTCTTATTGTTGAGCTTTTTATGATTTCATCCGTACACAATTTGAAGTTAAGAATTGCCTTTTGTACAATTTTCAAGTCTCGGCAAAGCACCTTAGCGACACTCGTATTAAGAAATATTATTGTCATCGTGTTTTCATGCGAGATAAAAGTTTTGAAACATGAACCCAACAAAGTTTAAATATTCACATGCACTGCAGGTACGGCGCTTGGAACACGTGAGAGGCGTTCCCTTGCGGGAAGTAACAAATCTGTGCGTCAAAGAACTCAAGAACGATGATACTCCATTAAACTTTACGGGGTTATGAAAGGACAATACGCGGGTCGGCTAGGAAAAAAATGCCGCTCCATGCAAGGCCAACGAGCACAATTTATGGTATGTTTCGCATTTTTCTTTTGTTTTTCGCCGAAAGGTGAGAAAGCGGGAACACTTTTTAATATTCTCTCAAATTTTCTCATTTTTAATTAAATTTCAGAGACTTTGTAAGATTTTTTTCACTCAAGATAAAACTTTTCGAGAGTATTAGCACTCGCTCGAATAACTATTGAAATACCTTAGGAAAAATGCTCTCATTACGAATAATATTTTTTATTTTCTACCGCCTCTCTCACCTAGGTTACTAGAGGTGATATTAAAGTTTCTCTTCCTATTGATTTTAATTTCTTATTTTAAAATTGAATATGAAATGACATTTGAATTTCGCGCCAGAATTTTAAAATAATGACGTCACTATATGGTATGAAAAGTATAGAGATGGATGCCGTCCGGCCGCACTTCGTAAGTTACTGAATTTCTGAGAGTTCTGTAGAATTAGTAAATCGCTTCTTTCTTTATATTTTATGAGCCACAAGAAAAAAAATGGCAATAGAAATGTAACTTTGTGTTGTCTTTCATTAATCGTAATGCAAATATCTCAGAAAAAATCTAAAGTATTGTGCTTCAGCCGCTTTAAAGAAATATTAGGACTTCTTTAACTTAAGATGTTTCGCTAACTATCGTTCCTAGAAAAGCTAGAAATCAACATTATCGACAGAAATAGAAGCTTTGACACTGTCAAAAAATATATCCTGAAAATTCAGAAAATAAGGGAGAGCATATTTCACAACTACATTTTTTATCAAAAATCGGTCCCAAAATATTGAAAATTAGAAGCTAAAGTAGGAAAATGTTTGTAGATTATGCATAATATTATGAACATGAAAAAGGTTTCTTCCACTTAATTATATTTTTTCAGGTCTGAAATAAATACAATCATTCTTCTTATCATTCTCTTAAATCATGATTTACAATATTCACCGGAAACACGGCCAGTTTGGCAATTCTGGTATTTTCGGTCACTACCCATCTGTAATGAAAACCCTTGAACGAATGACAATAGAATGAATGAATTTAGAAAATATAGAAACAAAACTGAAGAAACATCGAGAACACTTAACGACAATCAGAAGTGAATTCAAGTGGATCGACTTTTAAATTATTTAAAAATAATAAAGTTTTAAACTATATCAATGTTTATCAAAAATAATCTGAATCCAACTTGAATGAAGATGATCCTGTATAGAAGCTTAACTGAAGAGATTTAAAGTGAATTCATCTGATTTCAAGTAAATTGAAAAAAATAAACTTGAACAATTTCAGGTGCATTCCACTGAATTTATGACCAAAAAAAGGCTAATATAAAATTGAATTGATATCAAAGTATTTTGGGGAAAAATGCAAAAGAATTAAAGCTGCGGTACGAGATGTGGCATAACAATTTCACACCCTCTGATTTTGATGTATTTTTTAAAAATTTAATACGAAATTAAATTTGAATTTCGCGCCACAATAGAAAAATCATGACGTCGCTATTTGGTACAATTAACTATGAACGAATAGCACTAGAATAAATTAATTTTGATGATATAACTGAAAGAAACAAAATTAAGGAAAAATTCGACTCAATTTATGACCATAACAAGCGAATACGAAATTGAATTGAAACCAAATTGTAGCCAATGGAGGAAAAATACAAAAGAATAAAAGGTTCATTATAGTAAATTGGAGATTATTTACAAATTAAAAATTGTTGCAGTCCCAATAAAAAAAATCAAGAAAATGGATCTGAATTCGATAGAATTTATTATATTTTAATATTATTTGAACTAAATCGAAGTAAATTATTGTCAATTCAAGCAATTTTACAAAATCCAAATAAATTCAGCAAATATAAAATGAATTTGATGAAGCTGGAGTGAATTTAATATATCTTGAAGTAAAATCGGCTGAATGTAGGGTAATCAATTAAATTCAAGGAGATAAGAAATAATTGAAAAGAATTAGATGTTCGTTCGATGGAAATCAGAATGAATTCAACATAATTATAACACGATGAAACAGAATTGAAGCGCCTTAATTGTAATTTAATTTTCATTGAAGAAAATTTATCTTAATTTAATTCTATTTGAAATGAATAAATAATTTTTTTTAATCAACTAAATCGAAGATAAATTTCGAATTCATGAAAGTAAATTCAACATAATTAAAATGAAGGTGTAATTCAAAACTAGGTGTGAATTGATCTCATATCTTCCCACTTTGTTTTCATTCATAATTGCATGCTGCTCATTTCATGAGTACTGACGATGCTCCGGAAGCCGATTTAAATGAAGTGAAAATGTAGAGAAATTTGTCAGTGTAGGTTCACTCTATGCATAATGAAAAAGCAAAATCACTTGAGTTGCGATTTTATTTGCTCATTAGAATTTTTGAAAGCATTTTGAAAATTTCAATTTACAAGAACTTTATACTAAAATATTTTTCCTGCTACTATACATATATATCTTATATGCAAATAGATTAATGCAATATTACTATGTATTGCTTATGTTTTAAAACTTCCCATTGCTTTTGAACTTTGTGAATTATTCATACGTGCATACAAGCATACACACACTCACACATATTGATAAATAAACAAACATTCGAATTCAATCCTTACGTTCAGTCTTATGTTCACGTTGTCTTTTATATATCGTTCCATACTCTAACGACCGTATTTATAGCAGAATAGTCTTTCGCATTCTGTATATCTTACTATTACATTGATTCAATCAATTGATTTAATCACGTCTTTAGTTCATACTATACACAAGCTTCAGTCAAATTTGATTGTCTCAATTTTCATCAATTCATATGCGTATGGCTTATCGCTGCCGTGTTAAAATAATTTGAAAAATCGAAGAAAAGTTTGTGCACCGTTCGGCAAAAAAATCGTTTTTGGTACTGCAAACGTGGAAAAGTTCCAAATTACTCAAAAATTATGTGATTCACTGAAAAATTTATGAGAAAGAAAAGAGACAAGATCACTGCCAAAAATGCCAAACTACGAAGAAATGTGTTCGATGAAATTTACAAGATATCAACATAAAAAAAGTGATAATATTTGCAATTGTTACATATGTTCAACTGCGAGATCTACGGTGTACAGAAATGTAAAAGATCATGGTGATGATAAAACTCCTGTGCAAATTAATGAAAATAGTGGCATTAAAAGTAACATTCAAATGAAAGTGAATTTTCCAGATAATCCACACCCTACCGATACTACTCACGAAAATATAATTATAAGGAAAGAAGTTATGGTCGATTCAATTGACGACCTTCCTGAAAGGCAGCACAAACAAATTGTAACTCATGCTTGACGTAAGAAAACAAGTCCAAAAATATTGTCAGGTGAAGTACAAGGATTTAAAAACGTTCAACTTCAACTCAGTAATGACAAAGAAAAGAAAATGCGAATTGCACTAAATGGTGAAAAAAATCATGAAAAGTAGACTTCTTTTTATGAAGATAGTTTAGGCAATTACTTTGTAGACAATAATATGTCACTCAGGCAAATAAATCGTTTCGCAACTCTAGTTCGTCCACAGCATGGTAGAAAATCCGTGCCTAGCAATTATATTTCTCATATAAGTGAAAGACGGTAAATCTTAGAAAATGTGTATAAAAGTAGCGTACTTGAATTTGAAACAAGTTCATCGACAATAAAAGAAAAGAGACGGGTGATATGGGGTGATGCCAGAAAGTGATTCATTAATAGTTGATGGTGATTGCAGCAGTGAGGATGATAATTATGAGCCCAAAGGAAAAAATGAAGTCTGAATACGATAGTGTTAACGTAAAATCAAAAGCAAAAGTGGCATGTGTTAATAAATTATTAATGTTGTGCATCGTTCCTGACATAAAAAAATCATATGAAAACGTCAAAACATTATTTGAAATAACAGGTATTATTAGAATTTCATTTAAATTCGTAGCTGATTTTAAGTTAATGCTAATCGTTAATAGGCGACTATCAGTTGAATCGTGCGATGACATTGATTTTGGCTTCACTGATGATGACAGTTCTGGAATATTAAAGACCTATGGAGATCTTAGAAAAGACTATAAGGTTTTTGTATGCTTAAAACCAGATAAAAACGGCTCCTGAAGCTCATAGTACTATAAATAAACCTCTTTTTGTCGAAAATGATGATACAATTGTCACAGCGAAAATGATTTCTGAGTTGCATTTACTTCAAGGTTTTTAAAGCATTTATTCTTCAAAGGGTTAGTTTCTCTTCTCACATCTGTAGTTGCCTTTTTGTGGCCACAAAGATTATCTCTTTCCTCAAAAAATGATCATGGAAGAGTATTTGAGGAAAGCGCTATCACAAACTACTCAAATCTGCTGATATGTTGGATGATAGGGAAATTTTAAAAAAGTTGGCATCTGAAGCGATGGACAAAGTAGTGTAGAGTTTTTTTTTTCTCTGAAGAAAGTTGGAAAAGACTTACATAACAATTTAAGGTAGTTTGAAAAAATGTATGGAGCTATTGAGTGTTCAAAAACAGGAAAAATTCACGTGATTTCACAGCCTTTCGAAGATTCTCCTCGTTTTCTTGATGGAAATTGACTGGGAATTTGGTCAGGGCAAGCAGGTGAATCTATACACGACAATGTTTAGTTTATTGGAATAAACATAAAGTAAATGCGATAAATCATGCTTCATACTTATCAAGGTTTTAAGATCTGTAGTTTCATTTACATCGACGCATTTGTAAATACAGTTATTCGTTTATATAAATACTTCATAAACAATGTTTTCAGTATAGAAAATTTAATTTATGAGATGTTCTTTAATATTTTTTCTGAATAACAGAAGCTTAAAAGTTGAAAAGAGTTTAAAGATTTAAATATATATGATGCAATACATATTATATTATTCTATTCAGGTGTATAATACATATGTATAGTAATTTTTGAATTGACATTTTTTCATATTTATTGTTTTTTATATTTCCCAATCACAAATACACCTTCCTTCATGGAGATATTTAGTATATACATACTCCTTTAAATTAGCAGAGAAGACATTTTAGTATAAAATTTCAAGTTTTTATAAATTAGAGTTTTTAAAATGCTTTAAAAAATTTGAATCGGCAAATAAAATTCTCAACTCAAGTGATTTTGCTTTCTCATTATGCATAGAATGAACCTACACAGACAGATTTTCTCTAAATTTCCACTTCATTTAAATCGGCGTCAGTTTACTTACTCACAGAGGATGTATAAATGATTCTTTTAATTATTCAAAATTTATAATAAAAATGTTTCAAAATGAAATATTACTGGCATTACTGGGAAGTATTACATTATGTTAATGTAGCAAGATATAATGTAAGAACTAGGGTATTTGAATATTATAAATGACTACAACTTCCTTAATTTCAATAAAATGTATTAATATTATAGGTCAATCGATTCGCCTCGAGTCAAGGAATCTTTAACGGTGTTCCATTACTTTTTATCATGTTTATAAAAAAAATGTTCCACAAAAAATCTATTTTTCAAACATCATTAAGTTCTAACAAAAATCAAATGAACATTTTTAGAAATTCTTCGGCCAGATTGAAAATTTTACTTACTCGATGTTCAACTAAAGTGAATTACACAGAATTAATGGGAGGACGAAAGAGGAAGGTAAAATATGAGAATGCATCGGCTACAGGAAGAAAATAGGGCAAAGTTTTTTAAATCTTATTTTCAATAAAAGTTTGTGGAGATAGCGGACTGTCGTAGTGGAAAATTAATTTCACTATTATTTATACGTGGACAGAATATTGTAATTATTATTCAATTTATATTGTATTTTTCCTTGTTGATGAAATGAGAAACATTGTTATAATCGATTTCAATCCAGTTATTGTTGATCGTAGAACAATTTATTCCTAATAACTTCAGGATTTTGAGCCCTTATTTGACTCAGATTTATAAAAAAAAAAATTAAAATGGCTCTTTTGAACAAGATAGAAATATTTTAAGACATTATGCGGTTACCTCCCAAATTCCCTTGATTTTTACTCCTTTTTATATATAAACTGAACTAAAATTTTAATTCATTAAAACAAATTTGTGTTGCAGACGCAGTGAATTATTGCCTTCTTCCAGCCAGGATCGACTCTCAAACGAATGTACAGGAATTGTTCTTCGACTCGCGAATCAAGGAAAAATGAAAACGGAGTTGTTGGTTTACAGATATATATATAAATGACACTCCGTCATATTTTTGAAAAATAAAATACACTAATGAAACTTTTTTACATTAAAAACTTTTTTGCTACTAGTATTGATCACGAATTTTCAACGTTCCAGCTTTTGTCGACATTTTTACAAATTACATTGTATAACAGAAAGATCCTACCAATGTTTCATATGGAGTATAACTCAAAAGACGAAAATATAAATATAAACACTCGCATTTGATAAGCAGTTTGAAATTAATCGAGTCTTTTTATATTTTTTTTCCATCCAAGATCTTCCTCTGCACGCAGCTTTACGCTTCGCTTTCTGGATACCCCTCAGATAGTAAACAACAACCGCCATTAATTTGAAGCTAGGGGATGCTTTCGTAAATTTGCTCAGGAAACGGAAGCACGTACTCCGTCACGTCACGGATCAAGCACGAACCAAATGATATTTTCGTGCAAGGAACGAATTTCCCAGCCAGAAAAACATTAATTACTTTTTCAAGATTAGCTTGATAACTCTTATTGAAGCAGGATTTTTTTTTTATCTTTTGAAATATTCTGGCATCCAAGCAATATTTTTCTCTCTTAAAATTTGACTTGCCATTTACCTCATTATTAGTTAAATTTTTTATTTATGAATATGAGGCTGGGTCGGAAATAAAAAAATTCTGGAATTCTAAATCATTACTATCTGAGAAGAGAGCCTGCTGGAATCCTAAATAATCCTAATAATAATCAGTATGGAATCAATAGACATGCATCTTAGATATCTGCGCTTGGAAAAATTGTAAACACATTTCATGTTTGCAGAGTTTTTCAATTTTCTTGTGAACAAGAAATTTCACTAGAAAGTTTTCAATTACCCGAATAAATTCGTCTCCTATCTACACAGGAGTTGTAATTTTTTTAAAGCAGGGGTATATTAAATGGGAATCCTCTCCGAAAACATAATTCATTTAAATGTGAAACAAATTACAAAAACTTTTTTGACCTCCAGGAATGTAAGAAAAGTCAATTGTAAGTACACGAAAATTATTTCAACTACCATAAAACTGGTTTGAAATTCGGTGAAAATCATCCACTAATTATTTACATTTTAATAAGAAAAAAATTATTTGAAAGGTACATTATGTTAAGGAAATTACTGATTTTCATGTAATAAAATGATTATTCCTATAATTTAATCTTTCAACGAAAAAGGTAAGTGATAATACTTTTTTCATAATTATAAGCTTAGGGTAAAATTATTAGAACATTGAATAAATCAATCTGTCTGATGATTTTTATCATCAATAGCAATTCAAATGAAATTCAAATATTTGAATATGTTTATATAATTCAGTCAAGTTTCTTTTCTTCGTGTTAATGATTTTTTTAACAAATTTTAAGTTAGATTTTCATAACTCGTAACTATTTGATAAGAATAATTTATACTGGAAGTGGAGAATGAGAAAAAGATTGATTTTAGCGGAAAAGTTTGTTGGATTGGCCATTGTAAATTTTTTTAAGCTGGCTGAAAATTCGTATTCAGCTTTTTCGAAAGCACAAAATAAAAAAACCTTTCGCGCCTTCAAAAAATTGATTCATACAAGACTGTAAATGTTCAAAGTTCATATTTTTTCACGAAAAACGAAAATACCGAAGCCTGTACGCTCACATATATTATAGCTGTCACGCGGAAATTCCTTTGATTCAAAGAAGTTTTTTTTATGTATGCAAGAATGAGGAAATATGTCCATACTATAATATAAGAGTACATATAAAATTATTTGAGAATGACAACTGTATGAAAACCAAGAATAAATTTATTTCTATCCTATATGATAGAAAATCTATAGAAGAATGTTGTTTGTTATGCTTTAGGAAAGCAAAAATGTAAGTTATTTATTTGTCTTCAAATTTATATTGATTTGATATAATTAATAAATATAGAAATTCTCATCTGATGCAATTAAAGTGTAGTGATGGGAATAATTTTCAAGTTTGTCTGCTGACAAATGATATAAAAAGTTACGAAATTGTTTTCCTTCTTTGAAATCTTCGTTGAAAACGAATGAAGGGGAGTTGATAGTAGAGTTAAATTACGACACGGCAACTAGTGCGTGTCTTCATATTCTGCAATACAAACACTGTAGATAATAGATATAGGTAATAAGAGAAAAAAAATTTGAAGTTAATAAATGTTATTTTACTAATTTTTGCATGTAGAATTACAAATTATCACTATAGCATTTACATGAACCTACAAAATATATTCTTTAAATATCATTTTCACAAATTTATAAAATTAAATTTAAGAAATAATGAAAAACGTGAAACTCAAAATTGAATTGATGAAAGAAAGATGAGTTGAATGAATGATGTTAATTTTTTGGTGTACATCATTCATCATTAAAAAAAATATAAAATCAAAGAAAGGCGATGGAATTCGTTTAGTAGACACGCGTATCATTAATATTAGTTCACCTTGAGAATCTAAGATCATTTTACAATATGTGATGTATGTATGTAGCTCATGTTTTCCTAGAATTTTACGTCGACATGATTAATTGGATGATTCAATATCTTCAATATGTATGACATGATGGCCTCCAAATATCTATGTAGATGATTCGAAATTTCTTTCTTCATTGCGAAAAAAATTTCTTTGGATGAAAGACACGTTTTTTCTTAGAGAGAACAACATTTCAGGCGTAGGAGCAACGGGGAATTTTGTTAGAAAATTCTAAAGTTCGACTTTTTGTGAAAATTCGAATTTTACTGTTATAAAGACTTTTTCATTTCCAGGTTTTCCCTGACTTGCGGTCACCCTGTAGTGACGACAAATTCTTTACCGGCTTTTACTAAAAAGGAAATAACTCTTGATAATATTATCATAATTAGAAGATTATGATTATGTTCTTAAATTTCGAAAAGGAGTTGCGTGCAAGAGAATATATTTCACGTCTGACCTTGTTTCTGATAATAAATGAACACAAGCGATGAATCTTGCAAGAAAATTTGTTATGATCACTCAGAAATCACGTATCATTCATTCGTGTTCTTGGAAAAGATTTGAAGAGTAAGATATACTCTTAATTTCAAAAATTTTAGAATTTTTTGAAATAATTTCCTAGGTTTGGCGATGACTCAAATGCAATATTTCACAAATTGTGATTATGACGCGAAATTTGATAAAGTTTCAAATGATTGTCCCTTAAAAGTCGCAAATGTACACAAACTTCCCAGGGGCAGTGTATACAACATCATTATTCATCATTATTTCATTTTATCTTAAGAATAATATCTTTTTATGTTAGATTGTCTCAGGTATAATATCATTCCCCGTGCGACAAAAATACCCGATTGAAATTAATTTGAAATGTTGGAATGATGATTCACACTTGTAAGTAATACGAAAGCTGCTTTGTAAATATATGTCAATTACAAAGATTGTATTACTCACCTCTGGACCTCTGGAACTTATTAAACGAAAAATTCTACTGTTCTTTTCTTAGGAATGAATCCTAGATTGCAATACAAAGAAAGAAAAAATATTGAAGGTAGCTTTACCTAATGACCAGAATATTATGACATAAACATATTCAAGACTTTATGAAATGTCAGAGAAAAAGTCCCTCCTCTTAGCGCCGCCACTAAGGTAAAATGAAAAATGGAAAACGCCATATTTTTACATTCTCATTCTAATGAGAAGGTATTGGTTTTATGTAAAATTTGACTTGGTCGGTTTTCATCAAATCTCCACGTTTTGAGACCCCCTGAGCTAGAAAAAAAGGTTTCTATCAAGGTGTCTATCTGTCTGTAGTCTGTAGTCTGTCTGTCTGTCTGTAGGCACGATAACTTTCGAAAAAATAATCAGATTGGGTTGTAGTTTGGCACACTTTTTTAGGGCCTAAAAAGAAAGAACAAGTTCGTTAACCAGCTATATCGGATGAAAATTCAAAAAGTGAGCACATTTTGAAAATTTTTGAGAACACTTTTTTTGAAGATTTGGAAATTCTATGGACGGTTATTAGTAGTAAGAAAAAAGAGGAAAAAAATATCCTATTGACTTTTTCAGATACAAAAAAAATTACCAGAGTTAGAGCATTTTCAAAATTCCAAAAAACAAACGAAAATGAACATATTAAGCCGAAAAACGCACGTTATGAAACAAAGTCAAGAGAAGAAAAACGTTGATTTTTGAACACCTTACAATATTTTCATAACAACTTCTTGAATTTTTAGAAAAATAAAAAATTTAAATTCTGATCGCACAACAAAATAATGAGAAATCCAAAATTCCATTTCGCTGTGAAACTATGCAAGATTCGACAAAAGATGACTGGACCAAAATTATGCACCTAAAAAAGATCTACAAATTTGTTATAATTCACTTTTTGATATGAGGCGTAGTTTTTGTTTTATTCATAAAAAACAGCATTGAAAATAGAAAAAATAAATTTTTAGACGAATAACACAAGCTACGAAAAACATGACGGAGACAACATTTGTTCATTCAAAGAAGAGTTACAAATTTGTTATTCACCATGTTTCGATAGGATGCGTAGTTTTTATTTTATTCGTGAAAATAAAATTGACAATAAAAGAAATCAAATGTTTGGAAAACTTTGGAAAAATCAATTTTCGTTGTAAGAATATATTCAAAATGAAAAAATAACTTTTTTGAAAAACGGAAAATCTAAAATAACATTTTAACTAATAAAATTTGTCGCCTAATTTATATAATTATTCTTGATTTGAAATCAAATACAAATCGCGAAGCGCGAGTATCTGGATGAGAATGTGTTCCTTAAGGTCGATAGAACCTTGAGTAAATAAATTTCCTCTTCAGTCTAAAATGAAAACAAATTTAACAATCACTTCATATGTAGAGGTTTCGATAATTTTCTAATAATTGGAAATAAACTTTTTCTTTTCATCGAAGTCGAACACGAAGTTCAAAGATCTAGAGGAATCGAGCGTAAAGCGCGATGTAAACTTCCTGGACAAGGTTGGCGGCGGCGCTACCACGATGTCCACTCAGCGCTGCCACCTATGAAAACTGACTGAAAATGATTATAACGGAATAAACGATTGGGGTAGATTTTTTTGCTTTTTTTTTGCTGCTTGAAAACATATAATAAGCGTTTCAGAAAACTACCCCTAAGTCATACATACCCACTCCTCGTGACCAAGAATGTTCTAAAAGTGTAAAAACAATCTTCAGTATCGTACAGATTTTTTAGAACTCTGAATTAATCATTTAACACTCGAAAATTTACCATTTATATACTTTTTATACTTACTTTTTATACTTACAAAACGCATCAAAAACAATAATATTCATAACACACAGTTAGCGGGAATTTTGTGCTATTCTTTGCTCCACGATGACGTGTATCGCGTGTTCCAAAAAACTATCCCCAAATCGCAAATACGTACCCCTCGCAACCAAAAATGTTCTAAAAGTGTAAAAACAATCTTATACAACGCAAAGATGATTCAGAACTCCAAATTAATAATTTGACACTTGGTGATTTACCCCTTCTATAATTTCTTCCAAAAACTACCCTTCCTCGTAAATTTATATACCGGAACTTACATATACTTATATAAAACGCATCAAAAACAATGATATTCATAAAGCACAGTTAGCGGAAATTTTTCGATCTTTTTTTGCTTTTCGATGACATATAATACGTGTCCCAAGAAACTACCCCTAAGTCAAACATAACTATCCCTCGTGACCAAAAAGGTTCTCAAAGTGTAAAGAAACCTTGAACTACCTAAAGATGATTCAGAACTCTAAACTGATCATTTAACACTTGAAAATTGATCCCTTCTATGATTTCTCCCAAAAACTACCCTTCCACGCAAAGATTAGTGGAATTTACATATACTTATATAAAACGCGTCAAAAATAATAATATTAAGAAAAAACTGATAAGGGAGACTTTTGCTCTTCCTTGCTCTGCGATGGCCGATATACAATGTCATAAAAAAACTACCTCTGAGTGAAACATATCAACATCTCGTAACTGAAAATTTCCTGAAAATATAAAAACAAGTTCAAACAATATAAAGATGATTCAGACATTTGAATTGACTAATTCCTTGTTGGAAATTTATGTATTCTTCAATTTACTTTGTCATTATTAATTAATGTATGAGTCGAATTTAATTAAATTAAAAAATAACTGTACAATCTGCTGAAGTTTGAATGCCCTAGACAATACATTTCATCACCAGTGTGTACATCATTACAGGTAAGAATTTGTCATGTACTATATTTAGCTGAAAATATTCATTCAAATTATGAAACCATTGTTGATTATTATATTGAAGTTTAAACTCGAATAATAGATTCCCGACTTTTTTGTTCCACGAAATTAAAGTATCGGAATTTTCAAATTAAAAATGACCAATTGCCGATCGGGTGCTTTAACTACTGAGCTACTAGAGAGATCGAAGGCCGATAAATTTTTCAGATGTACGCTTTTCATAGCGGAGTCATGTTTTAAATACATGTTAAATAAGAAGGAATCTGTATTTTCATCGAAAAAACGAAAAGCGTATATCTGAAAAAAGTATCTGCCTTCGATCTCTCTAGTAGCTTATTGGTTAGAGCACTCGACCGGCAATCAGAAGGCGAGCGGTTCGATTCCCACCGGAGCGAAGAAGGAAGATCTTTTTTCAGGAATTAAAAATGTTTAATTTATCAATTCCGATACTTTAATTTCGTGAAGCAAAAAAAAAATCGGGAATCTATTATTCCATCACCTCGATAATCTGGAACCCTCGGAGTTTATATTCCGTTTCATCTCCAATATAATAATTAACGATAGTTTTATCATTTGAATAACTATTTTCAGCTAAATATAGTATAAAAAATGCTCACCTGTAATGTTATACAAACTGGTAGTGAAAAGTATTGTCTAGTGCACTTAAACTTTCGTAGATTGTACAATAATTTTTTGATATAATTAAATTCAACTCATACGTCAATTAATACTTACGGGGTCAATTATAGAAACCATAAATTTCCGACAAGAAATTAGTCAATCTAAAGGTCTGAATCATCTTTATACTGTTTGAACTAGTTTTTATATTCTCAGGAAATTTCCAGTTACGAGATGTTGATACGTTTCACTCAGGGGCAGTCTTTTATGACATTTTATATTACCCATCGCAGAGCAAAAAAGTGCAAGTTTCCTTCAGCAGTGTTTTCTGAATATTATTATTTTTGATGCGTTTTATTGAGCGTGAAATAATTAATTTAGAGTTCTGAATCATCTTCACGTAGTTCAAGTTTGTTTTTACACTTTTATAACATTTTTGGTCACAAAGTATAGGGATGTACGACTTAGGGGCAGTTTTTTGGTACATTTATTTTATTTATATTATATGTCATCGGAGAGCAAAAAAAGAGCGAAAAATTTTCGCGAACTGTGTTTTATGAATATTATTGTTTTTGATGCATGTTATAAATATATATGAGTTCCGCTACATAATTTCACGCGGAAGGGTATTTTTGGGGGGGAATTATAAAAGAGGTGAATTTTCAAGTGTTAGATAATTATTTCAGAACTCTGAATCATCTTTACGTAGCTCAAGGTTGTTTTTACACTTTCAGAACATTTTTGGTCCCGAGGGGTAGGTATGTATGACATAGGGGTAGTTTTTTGGGACACGTGTAGTTTTTGTGGGGAATTATAAAAGGAGTACATTTTTAGGTGTTAAATAATTATTTCAAAGCTCTGAATCATCTTTACGTTGTTCAAGGTTGCCTATACACTTTTAGAACATTTCTGGTCACGAGGGGTAGGTATGTATGACTTAGGTGTAGTTTTTTGGGACACATATTATATGTCATTGGAGAGAAAAAAAGAGCAAAACATTCCCACCAGCTTTGTTTAAGGAATATTATTGTTTTTGATGTATTTTACGAGTATATATAAGTCCCGCAACATAATTTTACGTGGAAGGGTAGTTTTTGTGAGAAACTATATTGGAGGGGAATTTTCAAGTGCTAAATAACTATTTCACAGCTCTGAATCATCTTCACGTAGTTCAAGATTGTTTGTACACTTTCAGAACATTTTTGGTCACGAGGAGTAGGTATGTATGACTTAGGGGTAGTTTTTTGAGACACGTATCATATGTCAACAGAAAGCAAAAAAGATCGAAAAATCCTCGCCAACTGTGCTTCATGAAGATTATTATTTTTGATGCGTTTTATATAAGTATATGTAAGTTCCGCTACATAAATTTGCTTGGAAGGGTAGTTTGTTGGAGAAATTATGAGAGAGGTAAATTTTCGAGTGTTAAATTTTCCATTTAGAATTCTCAATTATCTTTACATAGTTCAAGGTTGTTTTTACACTTTCAGAACATTTTTGGTCACGAGGGGTAGGTATGTATGACTTATGGGTACATTTTTGGGATACGTATTATATGTCATCGGAGAGCAAAAAGAAGCTAAAAATCTCCGCCAACTTCGCATTATGAATATAATTGTTGTTGATTCATGTGGGAGGTACTCTTTGGGAGAAATTATGAATGGGGTAAATTTTTAGGTGTTCAATAATTAATTCAGAGTTCTGAATCATCTTTACGTTGTTTAAGGCTGTTTTTACATTTTTAGATCATTTTGGATAGCGAGGGGTATATACGTATGTGGGGTATATATGACTTGTGGGTATCTTTTTGAATCACGCATTATATGTTTTTTGAGAGCAAAAAAAGCAAAAAATCTAATCTAATCGTTTATTTAACTATAATGATTTTTAGTTAGTTTTCATAGGTGGCGGCGCTAAGTGGACGTCTTGCCGTGACTCATGCTTCAGCCAGATATTTCCAAGTATATTACCGTACCTGAACCATGCAAACTTTTCTCACATTGGAAGGCCACTAATAAAAAAAGGCTATGAGCTGAATATTTTCCAACTATGACATTCTCAAATATTTGAAATAACGTTGATCGAATTCTAACCTTTTGATTTCATGTGACACTTATACGTGTAAAATCATGTTTTGTTCCATTCATTTTCATAAATAATGGAAATTTCGAAAAATATATAAACTTATATGTATTAGATCACAGGTGTGCCTTCACGCCTCCCCCCTCCCTGATACGTTCGAATGGGATACCTATTCGACATATCCTATTTCTGTGACGAAAGTCATAAAAAAACGTATAAAATCATGTTTTTTTCCATTTAGTTCTATGCCCAATGGGAATTTCGAAAAACATTTTAGACAAAAATTGTTGATCTTATTGAAATGCGTATTTTATGTTGTATTAATTTTTAGCCTACAAGTGCCTCTTATTCTTGTTGCTTTTTACTTTCATTCTGATGGATCAAAAGTATCATTTTTTCAGTCTCAGTTTAATTCTACAAGATCGGGAGAAAACTTTAAAATAGTTGAGAGATGCAGAACTTATTCCAGGGGAACGGTCTGTGGGGAACATAAGAAAAAAATGGTACTGCCAGAATCGTATATGACTTGCGGTCGATTCGTTTGCGAGAAAAAAGGTAAGAATCGGCATATGCATATTGCATACTGTTGCTGAAAACACCTGGTTTGAGAGGTTTCACATATAATAGTATAGTTTGTGTTAGTATATTTGTAAAGTTTGACCCCTTTCCTTTTTTCTTGATATAATCAGGCAGTTGGAACCGTTAGTTTTTTAGAGCAGTTTAGCCTTTCTGTTTTTCATAATATTATGGGGCGGTTCGACCCTTTCGCTATTGCAGTCGTTTGTGGAGCAAAGACACCCCTGTGACTGGTCACAGAAATAACGCAGATCACATACCATCGTCTTTCCAACGTCTCACGGGGGGTGGAAAGGCATACCTGTGACTGGTCACAGAAATAACGTACATAACATATAATCCCCCTTCCAGCGTCCAATGGGGATGGAAAAGCACTCCTTTGACTAGTCGCAGAAATATTGTAGGTCACATAGATTTCTCTGTCCAATTTTTTATCGGGGGCGAAGAGGCACCCCTATAACTGATCATAGAAATAATTTAGGTTGTAGGTTTCCCTTTTTCCCCCCCCCGCCCGGGGGGGGGGGCGCTATATGACTGGTCACAGAATCAATGTAGGTCATATGAATTCCCCTTTCCAACTTCTAATCAGTGGCGGAAAGGCACCCCTGTGACTGATCATAGAAATAATGTAGGTCACATAGGTTTCCATTTTTAACGTCGCATCTGGAGGGGGGGGGGGGGGTGCTCTATGACTTGTCACAGAATTAATGTAGGTCACTTCTAATCATCAACTCTAATCAACTTCTAATCGGAGGCGGAAAGGCACCCCTGTGACTAATCATAGAAATAATGTAGGTCACATAGGTTTTTTGTTTTCCAACATAATATAGGTCACGTAGGTTTTCTTTTCCAAAATCTCATCTGGGGGGGGGGGGCTGTAACTGGTCACAGAAATAACGTAGGTCACATAGATTCCCCTTTCCAGCTCTTCATCCGGGACGGTAAGGCATCCCTGCGACTGGTCACAGGCATAATGCAGGTCACGTAGGTTTTCTTTTCCAAAATCTTATCTTGGGGGAAGGAGGGGGCTTTAACTGGTCACAGAAATAACGTAGATCACATAGATTCCCCTTTCCAGCTTTTCATCTGGGACGGTGAGGCATCCCTGCGACTGGTCACAGAAATAATGTACGTCACGTAGGTTACCCTTTTCTTTGTTCAATTGGGGGCGGTAAGGCACCCCTGTTACTGTTCACAAAAATAATTTAGGTCTCGTAGATTTTCCTTTCTAACTTCTTATAGGGGGCAGGAAGGCATCCCTGTGTCAGATCATAGAAATAATGTAGGGCACCTTATCTCCCCTTTCAAACTTCTTATGAAGGCCGGAACTGATCATGGAAATAATGTAGGTCACGCAGGTTCCCCTGTTTAACGTCGCACCAAGGTTCGAGAGCGCACCCCTGTGACTAGTCAAAGAAATAATAAAGGTCATATAGTTTCCTTTCTTCAACTTCACATCGGGGGTGGTAAGGCACTTCTGTGACTAGTCACAGAAATGATGTATGTCAAATAGGTTCCCCTTTCCAATGCTTCATGAGAGGCGGTAAGGCACCCCTGTTACTGGTCACAGAAATAATGTAGGCCACAAGGATTCCCCGTTCCGACTCTAATCGGGAGCGGAACTGATCATAGAAATACTGTACGTCACGTGGGTTCCCCCTTTTAACTTCTTATTGGGGGTCGGGAACAGACCCCTTAGACTAGTCACACAAATAGGCTGATTGAATAGGTTTCCCTTTTCAACATCTCGAGGAGGAGTGGGGGTATGAAGGCACTCCTGTTACGGGTAAGAGAAATAGTGCTGATCACATTCCCCTTTCCAACGTTGAATGGGGTACAGAAAGGCACTCCTCTGATATGTAGCAGTAGTTAATATAACATGAAATATCAATTTTGATAACATCTACAACTTTGGTTTGAAATATCTTTCGAAATTTCCATTATTTATGGAAAGAAATGGAACTATCATATTCGTAATCAGCGTGTCAAAATACATAAGTTTACATAGTTTAAAATAACACAGAGGTCCTACGCTTTCGGAACATTATCCTCATAATATTTTTTTTGATATTGATGAATCATTGAAATTATTAATTAATATTTGACATCAATCCATGCAAACTCATGACAAAATTGGTACACTATATTTTTCGTTCGATTATAATAGAACTCTGAAGAGTAGTTCTCGTTTAATGTTTCGAAATCTGTCCTTGAAATGGTTGAGTGTTCAGCATATTTCTATATGTTTACATTCAAAACTTCAAAATTTAGACAACATTACTATTTCTTATCTTGATTAGCTAATAGCGTCACGTAATTAATAGTAAACAACTACATTTAACTTTGAACGAAATTTAATGATCATACTGGCTTTAATACTTGAAAAGAATTTGAAAAATAGACTGATATTAATGTTTTCAGTTAATAATGCAAAAACGTTTTTCTTGTCAAATATCTAAATAGAAAGTGAAATAAAAATAAAAGACTGTAAGGTCTTGCAGGAAAACTGGTCTTGAGCAAAATGTATTAAGTTATACATTCAAGAATAGTAACATTATTTTTCATGGCAATTTTGCAGAGAGAAAAGATTTTTTTTTTAAGAACTTCAAAAAATAAAAAATGATTTATTGGTGAACTTTTGTGTTTAATCAAAATTTTTGTTCAATTGAAATTTATGTTCTTATCGTTTTCCACCAAATTTCTAAATTTGATCGGACTTTATTGAACGATGCTCGTTTTCTCAAGAAAATAATTCTGTATGATATTGCTGCATATAATTTTTTTAAATAAATGAAAATTCGTCGATTATTATTATTATTATTTGAAATCATTAGAGGATGATTTTAAACATTGAAGAATTAATTTTTAAAAATTGATGTGGAAAACTTGCAGAGAATTTTGCTTTTAAGATGATAGGATTCTAGGTTTTTGATTAAATCTCATCATTGAAGCGATAAGATAAGAGAATGAAAACTCTTATAATCAAATGATTGGCCAAAGATAAGGTATTACATTCACAAAATACGTGAGACGTATTTGAGTTACAGTAAAATCCATACATATATAAAGACACACATATTCTAATTAATACTCATTTGATACAGTTTTAACCAAATTCGTCATTAACCGAGTGATCAGTTTTTTCCCTAATTGAAAAATGGGCATCATTTATACCCTTGTCTTTACCTTGACGGTGATCTTGAATTCTATTGGTGAATATAATACTATACAATATATCTATAATTTTATAAACATTTTCAAGCTTCGCGCAAATAATAATTTGTGCGCTATAACCCGCATTCTCCTCTTGTACTATTTTTGCACAAACCCTCTTTGTGTCGGCCTGAAATGAATACGAAATAATTCCGTGGGAATTCAGAATTTGAGTTATGAAAAATAGAATTTAAAAAATATTCAGTATTGATACGAAACATGTCTGAATTTTAGAACCAGAAAGTACATCGCGTTAAAGTGCAAGCAAAAATTCGGCCTCCTTTGTCTAAATCATGCTTTGATAAGAAGTCAAATAAAATGTTCATTTCTTTAACTATTCAGGAGTATAATTTGTTTTGAAATTACAAGATTTATCAAAAAAAGTCTTATATCTGTTAATGAAGAAAAGATATTTTTTGGGACTAGCATGTTAAGCCGAGTCAAATCCACATTTTGGGTAAAAAATGTACAAGAAGAAATTAATGTTTTACTACGATCAATTTGAAGAAGATACCATATGGAATTTTCTTGAACAAATTGAATGACAAATTCACAGTTTTGATATTTTCAACGAAAGAGTTGAATTATTTTACGAAATCAAGTAAGCATGTATTTGCCATGACTCTTCGCCAAGAAAGTTCAGATACATATAAAAACTAATAATTAAATTTAAACAAATATCATGAGGAAAATTCATAGTTCAGCTATTTTTCTGAAAATTTTCTCAATTTTTAACGGAATCAACTAACAGTGTCTTTTCGATATCTCTATGCTTCGATACGTTGCAAATTCACAAAAATTAGGAATTATTCAAACTATTTTCATAAAAAATTCAGAGTTTGTCTATTTCTTAACAAACACGATTCCGTCTAGCAAAAATTTAGTCTGTTCATTGAAAAATATTTAAACTGTACCAAAAGTTTGGATTCATATCAGCTAAACAATGCCAATCCCGAAAAATAATTTTTGTTCATTATTTGGTTTATAACTTGATAATTTTTTTAAAAATCATGCTTGCACACTGAAGAGCGTTTTTAAATAGTTTTGGCATCAATTAGAGACATTGTTTGATAAATCTGAAAATCTTTAAAAATCGGTACATTTGAAAATTAAAAAAAAAATGTCAATTTTGTTGTTAAATGGAAAACAACAAAAATTCTTTCTCGTCGTATCTACGTCATGCTTCGACATTATGTTGCTTGTTTTGAATAGTCACTGCAATTTTACGTGGATTTAATAAATTTCCACGTGTTTTTCCACAGGGTATTCAAAATTCGTACTTTGGTTCAAATATAGATATCATCATGATTCGAAATAACTGGAACACACTGAATTCCAATAAGGTATCACTTTCTGATTCTAGCATCCACGTTCTGTCTGGAATGACAAGCGGAACGGCTTGCATGGCTGCGCAAAGTTTGTTTGGTTCTTCCAGACTTTAAATGCATGTGTGTATAAAAGCGCATTTTGCTCTGCAAAAAAATGCGAAATAAAACTTTTTCAGAATCTTTCCCGAATAATGCTCCAGCTTTCAATTAATTTCACAGGACAATCTTCCTTTAATGTTCTCAATCTTACAGCGCAATTTTGCCACAATGAGTTCATGATATATCAATCAACATACAAAAAAAATAAATTTCTGTTTCTTCTTGCAGAGTTCAGCTCACAGTACGAGAAATCATCCAATGACGACCATTTTCCTAGTGTTCCTCGTGGCAGACGAACTTATTCTCTAGCTAGGTCATCTTCTGTTGCCAGGTTTCCTTCTCCTGTTAGATCCCTTTCTCCTGCCAGGTCCCCTTCTCCTGTCAGATCCTCTTCTCCTGTCAGGTCCCATTCTTCTGCCGATCCTCCTCTGCGTGCCAGATCCAGGTCTCCTGCACCGAGGTTCACGGTTCCACCTACATTGATTGATTCTTCTGACGGACTTGGATACAGACTTGACGAACTTCAATATATTCGGCTTATTCCCTATAGGAATGTGCTCCGGATATTCGAACTTCGAAGATACACTTTTCCTGCGGATAAAGAAATTCGAATTCTGGTGCGCGAGAATGTTTTTGGGCCCATGCCAACCCAAGAACAAATTGTATTGTCAACATTTGATGGCGACGTTTTTGCAATATTGGAGAGCAATAATTTTTTTACTGGAATATATGCATCTAGTACTCGCAATCGCCGTAAAAGACGGGCAAAAATAAATATGCGAAGCGGCTTGATCAAGGCATTGACCTCAGACGATATTAGAGAAATTCCAGTAGGGCCCCGTCGCTTTATCACATGTTACTTCAATGTATATAAGGTAGAGCCTGGAAGCCAGAGTCCTGCACACTATTAATTCGATTACAAAAAAAATATTAAATATAACATATTAAATAGTTTGTGATCCGAATTTGTCTTCAAATGTTCCAAGTAACTTGTAATTACAAATAATAATAAAAGATAAATGTATTATGGTACTCAAGGCTTCAATCTTTCGTCAATGCCCCAGCCCGTCTTCATCAAAATCGAAATGATTTTTAGAAAGTTCCTTTTCATTTTCGCACGCTAATATGTTTTATGAAAATTATTATAGGTTTGGAATGATTTACCGATAATAATTTAACTATGGGGGAGGCCACCCTTATATAGATAGAAGAAAATTCCACTGGTATAGAAAAAATTTCATGCACTCAGTTAATTAGCTGTCATAAATATTTGTATTATACGTCGCAGAAAGTACGTTCAATATATCGCTCCTGGCATTGCACTTGCAAATGAAAAAATTCTGATTTATCACAATTACGATTCACCATGAGTATACTTTCAATTGAAACCAGTTTATTTATTAATTTACTGAAAATTGATAGATAATTTACTCAATTTAACTAATAGTTAAGACACTATACAAATAGAACTCATTTCATTTCGAAAGCATTCTGAATCGAAATAAGAAGAAAAGTGTTTTTAAAATTAAATTTTTATTCGAAAAAAAGATCTACTCCTTTTCACTCCGCTGGGATTCGAACGCCAGGTCAACTGATTGCCGGTCAGGTGCTCTAAACCACTAAGCTACTGGAGAGATCGGAAGAAGAATCCTCTTTTCGAATACGCTTTATTTGCAAGGTGTTATGTTAGA
>CAKNXH010002441.1:485354-518618 GCA_932178445.1 Andricus quercusramuli
AATTCACGGTGTGTGAATGATTTCTCTAATGATCGATAGTTACCATCTCTGATGATAATATAGATTCCTAATTAAGAAGAAAATGCTTTTGAAATAAGATCGTAAATTTACTTTTTAGTGTCTCGTTCATTTGGCGAAAAATATTAAGCACTATTTATTAATTTTTGTTTCAAAATATCAATGCAGCTGCGAATCTTACGATTTTTAAAAATTGGGTTAATATTATTCACCGATTTTCAAGTTTTAATTTGTAGTTTGGCAAAGGTGCGGCAAACTACATGTAGCGTCCTTTTTTTAAATAGTTTTTCAACAAATTCCTCTAAATTTTTGAAACTTTACTGAATTTTGGTTTGATATACTAAGTATTTGAATAGTTTGAAATACTTTGAAATTCTATTAAAACACACGATATCAGCTGAATGCAATTTAAATCAAAAGAAGTTAAAATATTCAGAATATTTCTAGTAGTGTACGTTCAAAGCTTGAGCGATTAGTTCCTTTAGATTTAGAAAAAATTATTTTTTTTGTCCTAATTTTTCGGGCTATTTTCGTTGCAAGTTACTTTTCAAGGAATGAAACTTCACTCAACCTACATTTGCTTTAAAAGAAACGTAGCAATCACCATGCATACTTTCTTTGATACTTTGATAGAATAAGAAAAAAGAATGGTATCAATGTTTTCAATTATTAATGGAAAATACCTTCCCTTTCATTATATAAATAGAAACTGAAATAAAAATGAAAGCTTATAAGCTTTTTGAGTCTTGCGAGAAAGCTGGTTGATGGTATTTGTTCGACAGAGTGACTCATATTTCTATTTTGAAGGAAACTTGAATTTGTTGTCTTTAGGAATTTCAGATGTGAACTGTGATATTGTATAGAAATCGTTAACGGACTGATACGAAGATTTGAATGTTCTCATACATAATCATTTTCCAGCACTTTGCAAACTTAAGACAGTAACTAAGGAATTGTTCACTGAACTGTGACAATTTATCGATATGAACAATAATTTTCGCGCATAAGAGGCATCAAACCAACGTACCGACGAATGGAACACCTTATTACTGTTTCTAATGAGCGAAAAATTAGACGCAAATTCCAGACGCGAATGGGAAAAAAAGCAAGCAAAGTGTGGGGAATTGCCAAAATTCAAGGATTTTTTAAGCTTTTTAGAAGGTCAGAGTGAATTTTAGCACCGAGCTCAAACAAAAAAACAAGGTTTACCCACAAACTCTCATGTTAAATCCAATGCCACTAACTTAAAACAACCTAGTGGCAGTCTTACGTCTCACGCAGCCGTAGGAAAGTTGGAGTGTGCGATATGTACAAAAACTCACACAATTGATGAATGCAACGAGTTCAAAAAACTTCCCATTCCAGAACGAGTAAACGCGATTAGAAAACTGTATTTGTGTCCCAACTGTCTACTCTGACCATGTATATAGGAACTGCCAATCAGGATGTTGTACGAAATGAGCAAGAAGACATCACACCTTACTGCACATGGAATGAACATCTCAGGATAAAAAACTCGACCAAGAACAAGAATCGTCTCAGGAAAATTTAATTTGTCACACGTCTCATATCGTTGGATCATCGCGAAAGTTTGATCACGATGAAGACGAATGAACTACCTGTCTCTGCGATTGATATAACAATTTCAGGAGCAGAGCAGATTGGACTCAATCTTAGAAAAAGGACGTGTGCAATCATAAGGTCTAAGTTTGGACATTATGAAACTTTACCGCGCTGCTTGGTTACTTCAAGTATCACTCAATATGAGCCTGTTTTGCCAAAGGATTTGGAAAACGTCCAGATTCCCCGTCATATTTAACTTCCTGATCCAGCAATTAAGAATATTCAGGTGGATCTGCTAATCGGGGCTAACCCTTTTTTGGGAAGTGTTATGTATATGACAGATTAGATTACTTCAAGAAGGTTTAGTGCCCCAAAAAGACCGTGTTATGATGGGTACTAGCAGGAAATCTCTTAGCTCCGGATAATATGAGAAAATTCAAGATTTCTTGTCATCAGGTAGTCACCAACCAGCAGTTACATGATTAAGTTGAAAAATTTTAGGAATTATATCAGATTTCCCCTAGTGAAGGCGCAAAGAATCTCAATACACAAAATATTTGTGAGCAGCACTTTATCGCAAAAAAAAACGCGCTAGGAACGGGCGATTTATTGTCAACATCCCTCATTGCGACAAGAAAATGGATCTTGGAAATTCTTTTGAGATCGCAAAAAAGCGATTAAGATCAATGGAATGCAATTTAGCAAAGGATGCACAACTCAAAAACGGGTACCCGGATTTTATGAAAAAATACGAAGCCTCGGGTGACATGAATGAGGCAGCTCCGGATCGAATTGATTCTGACCCTCCAATATATTATCTTCCTCATCATGCGGTGAAGAAACCCGATAGCACGACTACTAAGATTTGTGTGGTCTTCGATGGATCTTTCAAAACTTTCTCTGGAATATCACTGAATAAAGCCCAGCACGTTAGCCGAGGGTTCAGGATGATTTGTTTTCAATTGTGCTGCGATTTAGAAAGCACAAAATTGTGCTCTCGTCAATTTTGTAACCAGCTGGTTTATCACTGAGGAAATAAGCGTCAAATGATGAACGGGTGTTTGTTTCAGAAGCCTCATTAGATGAAATTTGAGCAATCCAAGGAGACAAGGATCCAAAAACTCTCGTCTGGTTATGAAGTATTAAGTCAGATCAACTCAAATACTCAGTGAAGATCCCTCAGCACCATACAGTGACAAAAAGAAAAATTTTGTCACTCATTTCTTAAACCTTTGATCCGCTTGGGCTCATCGGTCCTGCGACTATACGAGCAAAGGTCATTCTTCAAGGACTTTGGGAAATTAAGTTGAATTGGAATCAATCTTTACCCCACGAATACACACTAAATGGATGGATTTTAAAATGTGACTGAATCATCTGAATGAAATCAGTATTCCAAGACTCATTTTGTGTGAATATCCTATCACAATAAAACGCAATTTTTTTTGTGACGCCTCAAAACAGGCTTATGATGCACCAATTTATGTACGTTGCAGGAATGATCAAGGGGAAATCACTGTAAATCTCTTGTATGTAAAGTTAAGGGTAGCCTCAATGGAAACTATTTGTTTGCAGACATTGGAACTCTGCGGTGCGCTCTTATTTACACAACTTCAAGAGGAGGTCACTTTGTCGATGGACGTGACTTTCAATCAGACATTTTTCTGGTGTGATACAAAAATTACTCTAGCATGGATTTGTGCACCCCCTTGTAAGTGGGAGATCCTAATCGCCAAAAAATGCACACAAATTTAGGAATTCACTCGAACCAATGGTTAAAATCATCAGACCTAGAGCTTGAGGATGCACCTGGCAAAAGAAAGTGCACCTCAAATCAAGTGACAGTAGAAAGGAAAGGACCTAGTATTCTTGAACGATTCTCCTCTCTCACAGTTTTGACTAGGGTTCTCTCATACGTTTATCGAGTAAAAGATAAGGCGAGCACAGGCAAAATCGTTTAAAGATGAGATTTTTTGCCTGAAACGGAAACGGGAAATCGGAAAATCAAGTGATATCGAATTACTCAACCCATTTCTCGACGATTGAGGGCTGCTTAGAGTGGGCGGCAGACTGCACCATGCACTAATTCCATATGACCAAAGGCACCCAATCATTTTGCCTTCATTTCATCTGGTAATACGTTTAATTGTAGAAGATGAACACACCTGTCTAATGCACACGGGTTTTCAGGGCGTGATTGTCTCTTTACGAACGCAATTTTGGCCAATATCGTGTAAAAATATGGTCAAAAATGTTATTCGGAAATGCGTACGTTGTTTCCGTGTCAAACCAGTGGACACGGAAAACACCATAGGGAGTCTATCTGCGGCACAAGTAACACCTTCTCGTCCCTTTATCAATTTTATAGTTGTCTATGCAGGGCCGTGTTTCGTGAAGGACAGGACTCGTAATCGGGCTGTGGCAAAGGCGTATAGAGGCCGTTCACTGAGAACTATCTACAGATTTATCAGCGGATGCATTTTTGAATTGCCTAAAACGGTTTATATCTCGACAATGTCGTCCTCAAAACATTACTCAGACAACGAGAAGAACTTTGTCGGCGCTCGAATTAAGCTCAACGAACTAGCGAGACTCCTTTTTGTTCCCAAACATCGAAAAAGTGTAATTAATTCTCTGCCTCGGGAGGGAATGGATTGTCATTTCATTCCTGCACATGCACCTCATTTTGGCGGGTTATGAGGAAGCTCTGGTTTGTTTTGTTCTTCATCGACCAGCGTCAATGCTGTGTGTCTTGCCTATTGAGGATTCTGTAACCTGCAATTAGCATTGAATATGTTCTTTTCTATTGTTCCAATAGTAGTTATGTGAATTTGTACTAGATTATAAGTTATATTATGCTATTAAATAATTGAATTCTTGCATGAATGTGTAATTGCTTCGAAAGGAGGCCTTCGAAAGTGAGCGGAATGTTCAAAGGAGTGACTCATATCTTGCATTTCAAAGGAAGGTTGAATTTGTAGCCTGTATTTATCTACCTCAGTATTGTACATATCCTTCTCGGAAATATTTTCCTACAGCCTACTGAAATTTAGTGTTCAGGGTTATAATGGTATGCGCATTTTTGAGGTATAGACTTAGCATCTCTCGATCCCCCGTTGCAGAAAACTTTAAGACGGGTCAATCTTCACATCCAGACCACAAGATAATCCTGCCCCAATGAACTTAAGGCGCCGATAGCCTTCAATCGATCTCACTCATTATTGACAGGTAAAATCGAGGGTTGTCAGTTTTCTCAGAATTCTCAAACTTGAAATTTTCTTCACTTCTACCTTCCTGGCAACATTGAAATCTATACTTGGGCGTAACCAGTAATGCTTAGACACTATTTCGGCAGTCTGAAACAATCCCTTGCCAGACTACTATCGGCTTGCACTCATACCCTGTTTCGCGCATTTAGAATATTTTAGTTTAACCACTCATTTGTAACACAGTATATAGCTGAATTTTAATGAAGAAAACGTATGTGAATGATACAATTTCATTATAACATCTTTAACCGTGCAAACCTTTATTTTTCATCGAAATTTTTTTTCTCATACCTTCTTCTGTAATTTCTAAATATGACGGGATTATGTTGAACGAAAGCTCCTTTTCTCCAAAAAAACATTTCTTACAATCTAGCTGCGTTCAATGTTTGAAAATAAATAAGTGAATGCCAAATAACCTTGTTATTATTTTGTGAATTATTTGTTGATGATTGAGGGCATTGCAACATTTTAGTAATGAAAATAGAGGATAGACGCGATGAGAATCCAAGGTTTTGTCGCAGATAAGAGGTTATATTCACGAAATGATTAAATACAAGTATGAAATTTAATGGTATGTCTTAGAAATATAATCCTGATGCCTCTAATCAATGAGATAACAGTTCAGATATTATATATATAAGCTCAAGTGAAATACCAGGCTATTTTTTTGATATAGTATCAACCAAATTCTTCATCAAAGGAATAATCAGGTTTTCCGTTAATTGGAAGAAATGGAGATCGCTTATATTATCATCTTTATCTTGACAATGATCTTGAATTATATTGGTAAATATAATACCATAAAATATATCTATAATTATTTTAACATTTTTAAGCTTTTGGGAAATTACAATTTGTCCGATGTACTCCGCATTCTATCACATTGTCATTTTTTTCCAATTCTAATTGGGTTTGTCCTATATACTAATTCCTTCCACGGGAATCCAGAATCTGCGGTGTGAAAAAATGGATTCAAAAAATAATACCAAATGATACAAAATTTGTCCGAATTTCAGAACCCAGGTGAAAATAATACACGCGTGAAACCTTACATGAAAATCCACGTAGAAGGCCACGTCGCACAGTCGGGTAAACAAGTTTCTGTTGACGAATCAATTTTTCCCCCCAAACAAAAGACTTTGAAATGTCACAAACATATGTGTATGGATCTTTCATGAAGTTTAATATTTTTATCAACTTTTAGAAGTACAATTTGTTTTAAGATGTTGGGACTCATTAAGCGAGGTATTATATCTATGCTAAAGCTGTAAGTAATTCTCAGTTTCTGAACAAAATTAGAAAAAATTGTATTACGTTAAAACCAAATTTATAAAAGAAGTGATTTTTCGATATTGGCAACGATGAGCTCATTCAAATTCAGATGATAGGCATAATATCTCAAAGAAATTAATTTTTCATTGCGATTAGTTTTGAATAGATGCTTTTTGACAATTGCTTCACCAATTTATGTAAACAAATTCACAGTGTGGATATTTTCCACAAATTTGTGAATCTTTTTCGGTTGAACAAATTTTGTTCATTCATTCTTTTCCATGTGTTCTGTTGCTTTTACAAGAACTTAATTGTTTTATTTTTGATCTAATTGTTTACGATCGCCAAATGAAACCTTTGATTTTTCATTACTATTTGTGCAATCGAAATTTGAATTTTATTTATTTTTATTTCTTGATTTTTTCATATCGTGCGTTGTTTGGTTAAAAATGGTCATTTTCGCTTTCTTTTTAAATTTTGTAAACGCTATAACAATGGTTTTTTTTTTTCATCTGAAAAAATCTTGAAAATAAATTGTTCGTCTTTTTGAGTACTACGATTAGCTGTACATAGAATTTATGAATTTCAAATAAAGTCGTTTCAAAAAGTTTGAAAATGCTCTTGCTTCTTGAATTTTCATCCAAAATGGCTGTCTAGTGAACTTGACCTTGGATGACGGGCAACTGTGCACAAAGCAAATGTGCAGGAGCCCATCCGTGCACGTCGGTGGCCACTTGTACGACTGTGCACGTTGTTGGCCACAGGCACAACTGTACGCCGCGCCATCTGTGCATGTCTTCAATTTGGCGTCCACAGATGGTGTCCTAGCAATGTACATTTATACGTGTACAGATGAGAGCCTAGAAACAGTTCACGAGCACAGATGGGTGACTCCCAACTGTGCACGTCTCCATTTTCGAGGGATAAAACTGTGCACGGAGCAACTGTGCAGATGGGAGACTCCCAACTGTGCACATCGAAATTTAGACGTGCACAGATAGTACTCCAAAAACAGTTCACGTGCACAGATGGGAGAGTCCCAACTGTGCACGTGCACAGGTAGGAGACATCTAACTGTGCACGTTTCAATTGACACGATCAGGTTGTCAACACAAAAGTCCACGTTGACAGGTGATATACTACCAACTGTGCACGTGCACAGATGGAAGACTTCCAACTGTGCACGTTGATTATTATTTTCTCAATTTCAATGTAACATGTCATGTCATGACATGGAATGACGAAATGACACATCAGATGACATGGCATGACATGATATGACATGACACGGAACACGGCATGATATGACATGACATGAAACACGGCACATGGCACATGGCACATGGCAAATGACACATGACATAGTGTGACATGATATGTCACGTTATTTCATGTCACGTCATGTCACGTCATGTCATGTCACGTGAAATTGTCAGTTAAAAATCTCATGGTGTTAATTTGAACGTGCACAGTTGGGAGTATCCCAACTGTGCACGTGAACTGTTGCTAGGCGAACCTGTGCACTTCTACATTTTGACGTGCACAGTTGTGCCAGTGGCTAACAATGTGCACAGTTGTACCACCGGCTCTCGGCATGTACAGTTTGGTAAGTGCACAGTTGCTCCGTGCACAGTTGTACACCTCGAAAATTAAAATATACACAGCTGGGAGTCTGCCATCTGTGCACATGCACAGTTGGGAGTATCCCATCTGTGCTCGTGGACTTGGAACTTCAAAATCTGATCGTATTATTTGAGGCGTGCACAATTGGGAGGATACCATGTGTGCACGTCGACTTTCAGACGTGCACATATGGTACCTGAACAACAGTTAGCGTACTCAAATGGGAGACTCCCAACTGTGCACGTCGATATGTAGAAGTGCACAGATAATCCGTGTACACTTGTGCCTATGGCGGTGGGGGGGGGGGGGAGGTAAAATTTTACACAAATCTGATACATTCTCTGATGAGAATGTAAAAGTAATCCTCTATTCCTTCTTGCAGAGTTCAGTTCACAATCAGAGCTTTTACCTGATTGCAAACCTATTCCGGGCGTTCCTGCCGGCGAACCATTTTCTTGTCCTTCAGCCAAACCTTCTCTTCGTCCTAGGTCCAGGTCTCCTTCACCCAGGTTCATGGCTCCACCTACCAGTATTGCTTCTCATAATGAACTTGGATATAGACTTGACGAACTTCAATTGATTCGGCTTACTCCCTACAAAAATCTGCACTGGAGATTTGAACTTCGAAGATACACTTTTTCTGCGGATAAACCGATTGAAAAATTGGCACGACACGTCTTTTATCCCATGCCAATTCAAGAACAAATTGTATTATCAACATCCGATGGTGACGTCTTTGCTATATTAGAGAGTGATACTACTCTTGCCGGAATATATGAATGTGTTACCCGCAAATGCCGCAAAAGACGGGCAAAGATAAACATGAAGAGTGGCTTGATTACTGCATTGACAGCAAGTGAAATAGAGGAAACTCCGGTAGGTCCCCTTCGCCATATTCCACTTAGTTTCAGAGTGGAGCATCTGAACCACAATCCTACACACCATTAATGCGATTAAAAACAATTTCAATCTGAACTGTAAAATAGTTTGTGATCCCAACCCGTCTCAACATGTTACGAGTTACTCATTATTGCAATAATTAATAAAAAGTAAATGTATTATGGTTCACAAGGCCTTAATCTTTTGTGAGTGCCCCAGCCTGTCTTTATCGATATAAAATGAATTTTCAGAAAGGCTTTTTTGTTATACCATGATAATATTTTCAAGAAAAATAATAAAAGACCATTATTTATCTCTAATGATTTTCCTATAGAAGATACATGTACATGAAAATCTATTAGGTGCATGCTTTTTTAATCGACCCAATGGGCCTTAGTTCCCAATATATGGACCTCTCCTTGATAGTTGATTATCTTTATGAAATATTTTTATTATAAGCCGCAAAAAGTATGTTTAATATATAGTTCCTGGTATTGTGCTTACGTATGACAATATTAATATTTACCAATAATTAAGATTTACCATGAGCGTACTTTTAATTGTAATCAGTTTATTTATCATTTTACGAAAAATGGATACGGGAGACCACCCTACATCACAATAATAAAACAAGGACTTCAAAATTAAATAGTAAATTGTATTTGTAGTCTTAAGTATTTCGGTGAAGCAAAAACCTACGCCTTTCAGCAAAGTGGCCAATAACAAATTTACAAGGGTGATTGCCAAAAAGTTCACCATTTATACAATGAGATTCTCGAAAAAAATCCTCAAACCGCCTAAAATATATAAATTATGTATATATAGATACACGCTTCAAAAGAATGAGTTAAAAACAACCGCAAGATCTCATTAGGAGCAACTGATATCTATAAGAATCACGTTGCTTCCAGTAAAGCCGTTGTGAATCAAACTTATGGTCACGTCTCACGACCGGGTATGGTATAGAATGGTTTTAAATTTACCAGCCAGCGATAGATTCGTACTTCCGAGAGCACCGATTTTAAGGAAAATTATTTTAACCGAATATTTTGGGTACAGCCACTGCAGTTTCCTTCTAAAATCTCGATACCTCTCCTCTTCTTCCTTTGCCTTGGCTGTCATGTTGTAGTCGGCCGGAGCCGAGAATACGTCGACGAATATATTTCGTTTTTGCAGTCCTAATAGCGACCGATGCCAGGCTTCGATTGTGCAATGGAGACTGCTTTCCAAAACTCGTAGTTCCAGAAAACTGGGCACATATCGTTTTGGACAACTGAGTCAATCTCCCTCAGTGCTTTCGGGAGGGCAGGGTCGCGGCTAACTTCGTAATAGCAACACGGTTGGTAGTAAATAACTCTTAGGGTTGCATTGTGTCAGTAGAGATACGTCGTTCCCGCATGGATGGGACACCTGGACAGTACATGTTCTAAGTACTCAAGGTTACACTATACTAAGGTAGAAATTACACCATCCTGGAATGCAAAAATTAAACCCTCTTTGTCTGAATGAAGTACGGATGATCTGAGGAAAGAAAAAGTTAGTTCCTTCAACAAGGGCTGACCTTCTACATTTCTGTTAAAGTTCCCATACAGTTTCTTGTCGAGGAGCTGTTTACGGAAGTCTTCAACCTCTGCTTTCTTCACTTGGGCTTTCAGAAATGCGGCATCTTGATGGAGTAGTGCCCTCTCTTCACTCCTGATTTTGAGCTTGAAGAGATTGAGAAGTCCGCGCAGAACCTAACGGCATGCGATGTACAATCGTGAAACGGACGAATTGATATCCAAGCTCTTCTGCATATTCATGACCTTACACGTGACAACCTCAAGGGACGTGAGCTTGCGCTTCGTTCATGGAAATACCCCAAACGTATAGAGCAGAACTGGGATGACAAGCTTATCAGTCAAAGATACCTTTTTCAACGCGGACAGATTGGAGAACCACATATTTCGAAGTAGATGCTTGTACCTGTTTCGGAGAGACTTCTTTGCTGATGTTATGTCTTGAGTGCTGGTTTTAAGGCACGTCTAGGCATGTATACGTCTTTCCTGTTTCAAGGTATCTGATAAAAATCATATCTACGAACTCAGGGTCTGCGGGAACAGCAGTAATTCGTCCTCGCTTAAGATGTATCTTGGCACACTTGTCCAACTCAAAGTCCATACCAATCTCTCTTGTTCACCCCTTAACGACACTTGATGCACTCTGAAGTTCTGAAGATGTTCACGTCATTTATATAAAATACAGGCGAGATCTTTGTTTCGCGATGATTAGTGTCGCCACAAAGCTATTTAGGAGAAGTGCGTATTGCGATAGATAGTGGCAGAAATAAGGTGCAAAAGTCGAGAGGGCTTATGGTATCGTCCTGAAAAACGCCTCTCTGGAATATGACAATGTTCGTTGTAACACGATAATTTGCATGTATGATAGTGAATCTAGTTATTCAAAGAGGTTTCAATCTCTCTATGCATCTGACTATGTATGGATTAAACTTCAAGCTTTCTAAGAGATAGATAATAATTCTATGAGAGGTTGAATCGAAAGTTTTCCGGTAATCAATTCAGGCTATCTACAAGCAGCGCTGGTGGAATTCTGCGTCTTCGCAGACGCGTCTATCAATTAGCAGGTTCTTTCGGCAGCCTGCTACACATTCTTTCGAACCACAGTGACCGTACATCTGTCACTACAGAGACCCAATTCTTCGAACAATCTTGTCATTCAGGATAGCTGTAAAGATCTTAGACAGCGTGCCCAGACATGTTATCGGCCTGTAGATCCCTGGGTTAGACAAGTCTTCTTTCTTCGGTAGAAGTACTATGCGTCCAAACACCAGTCACTGCGGAATGGGCGCCTTCGACTTTGAATGTGCAGTGAAGATGTGGACCAGATGCTGCTGTGTAGGAGTAAACTTTTTCCACCAGAAGTTCTTGATAACATCTGTTTCTGCAGCGTACAAGTTTTTTGTGCCCCACAGTGCATTCTAAACTTCTGTGGAAGTAACTAATGTAAAATTGACCGTCGTATAATACTTTAGGTGAAAAAAGAAGACAAAGATTCAGAATAATATTATATACGATTTTACATCAGCACAGTTTTATTGTACATAATGTACGCAAACTTTACGTATTTTTCATTGAAGTTCCGAACTCATTCTTATGAACAGCAGCAAATTCATTGCAAAGTCATGAACTTAGCTCAAAAACAAGTATTGTGATGCAGATAAAAGAAAAATGTACAATCATCCTGGTAAATTCCTTTGAAATACTTTAAAGACTTTGAAATCCCTTGTGATCTTTGAAGTTCCGTAGAGTCCTTGAATATCTCTTGAAAACCGTTAGAATATATTAAAATCCTTGAAAATTTCGAAATCTTGTGACTGTACAGTCGGGAAATAAGACAGCGATCAGTTAAAAGAACAATGTCGTGCATAGGATGAAAAAGGGGCACAAATGTGCCTAGATTCTTATGAACGGAGAATGAAGTATGCTTCCTGAACATAATCCTTTCAACTAAGTTCTCATTTTAGCATTTCTATTTTGCGTAAATATCGAAACCTGAAGAAGGTATACACAATTTTTTACAAGTAAACCCTATTGGCATGAGACGTTAAAAGCAGAATGATATCAGTGTTGTTGGATAATAATCCACAACGGTTTTTCCCGTTTTAAACAAAGAAGAAAGTGAAATAAAAATAAAAGCATCTCTTGCGGTGAAGCAGACCTCTGGAAGAATGTATTCTATTATATCTTTATAAATTGCAATGCTATCATCAATGGTATTTTTTTTAGGAAACATATTATTTCCAATGAAAAAACTTTAGAATCTGAACATTATTCAGTACTATTAAGATGGAATTTTACTAAATGAAAGTCGGTGATACAAGCTTTTAAATGTGTAATATTTATTTATATTTCAAATTTTCTATTAAAAATTATCTGTGTTATGCAGAGCCACGCGAAGGTGCTTTCAAAAAAGTATTGAGAAAACATCTACTTTTACCCTCTCCTTGAACTGATTCACGAAATATAAAGATAAATTTTTATTAGGATAATTTCGTTATATAATCTATGAGCTAACAATCAAGATACCATATATGCAGTACACGCCCTCTTATAAAACACTAGAACGTTCGTTTATACAGTGTTAACCAACTTTTTCATTAACGGAATTATTAGTTTTTCTTCCAATTAGAGAAAATGAAGATTGCTTATACTCTTGTCTTCACCTTGACAATTATCCTGCATTATATTGGTAAATATAATACTCTAATATATATATATATATATATATATATATATATATATATATATATGTACTATTTTAAGAAACATTTTCAGTATCTTCGCAAATAAAAATTTGTCTGATATAATCTGAATTCCATCGCGTGACAATTTTTTTACAAACTGTATAAGTGGGAAAGAAAAGAATAGGAATTTGATTAGACGGATTTCAGAATGTGTGCTGTATGAAAAATTTAACTAGAAAGTGATTTGAATCATATGTAAGCCCACACATGCAGTGCCACGTAGAAATCCACATAAAATGCCACGTCATAATGGATTTCATGAATCTACAAGTGTATTTGGACTTGGAATTTTATTTGAATATTTCCACACTTTCAAAAAATCGAAAAAATTCTCAAGAAAATACTGACGAAAAATTTGGTTATAACCTAATTTTGAATATTTTCTTGTTTTCCACAAGGACCTAACCGTGAATTTTCCAAACCCCTCACGCATGCGAAATCGCATCCAACGGAACATCTGATGATGGCTAGAATTTTCTTCAGCAGGAAATAAATTCTCATTTTTTCCAAAATGTGGAATCGAATATTTTGTCTCCATTCAAAGTTTCAAAAATTTGTCCCTCGAGCGAAAAAAACTTACCCTTCGTTTTCTCAGAAATTCATAATATATTCTAATGAAACCTTTTTAGTATTGATTCAGACTGAGAGAAAATGAAATTTAATTTGGTGTCTGTCTGTCGTCATCGTTGTCGTTCTAGCCTTTAGACACGGTCACTTTCGATGGCATTATGCGATTGGATTGGCCTTATCTAGACTGTTTTCATGGCTGAAAAAAAGGACGAGTTCATTATTCAGTCATTTTTAATTAACGATTCTGGTTTTATCCATCGATAATGCCTTTTGAAAAATAGGAATTTCCAGAAAAACGTTACGAGATATGAAGAAATGTTTAGAAGAAAAATGGTTCACTTAAAAAAAAGGATCAAATTTTCATAAGATAATTTTTTTGATTTGATCCATATTTTTCGTTTTAATCGCTCGGAACGTTATTGAAAATGAAAAAATTTGATTTTTGTTCCTAATATGGAAGGTACGAGGAAAACTAAAACGAATACCAAACAAAATATAAAAACGTTCACTTAAATCATATATACAAATTAGTTTGAAAATATTTTTCGATAGGATGCGTATATATAAATTAAATCATGAAAAATAACATTTGTACTTTATTTTGCAATATCAGATTAAGCAGTCCCGGACTGATGTAAATCGATTAATTGAGTTGAATATAATATGGAGAAGTTCACGTTTCAGACGGTGTTCGTTAACACCGAAGAAGCTTTAAGAGAAGAAATAGATTAAATTCAATAATATAAATACCTGATTTCATAAAATAATAAAATATCAGCGATGAAACAGATAATTTCAAATGGACTTCAGAGTTTGAAAAAATTTTCCGTAATTCCCATTCTGTCGAAAATTACAAGCGGACCATTTTAAACTCATTCCTCATTCTGCGCAGAACTTTGCTGTATTATGGCATGAACATACGGCTGCCAAAATACTATATGTTTTACCAGAATTGCGCTGCAGGAGTCCATACAAGCACATTATATTTTTTTTTTCAATTCCAAAATTGAAAAACTTTTCCAGAACCCTTTCCGAATGAAATTCTCTAAATATTGCTGGTCCCTCATTCAATTAATTTTCGAGCAAATCTTTCCTCAATGACCTCAGTTTTGCCTCGCAATTTTTGTGCTACGAGTTCATGATATCTACTTTTCTATTCTACGAGCATTAGGCTACATGTGTTTATAAATTGAGATTACATTTCGCAAATAAAAATTAAAAATAAAAATTTTCCAGAATTATTCCCGAGTAATGTTCCCTGAAAGTTTCTGGTCCAGCGCTCGATCAATTTTCAGAGCAATATTTTCTTAATGAACTTAGTCTTGCCTCTCAATGTTGCCACTAGGAGTTCATGATATGCCCACATACTTGAAAAAAAACTTAATCCTCTGTTCCTTCTTTCAGAGCTAAGTTCACAGTTCGAATGTTTGCCTAATGGCGAGCCCATTCCTGGTGTTCCTCGTGGCAGACATCCTTCGACTTTTTCTGATAGACAACATTCTCCCGACAGGTCTCTTCCTCAAGCCATACCTCATTCTCGGGCCAGGTTTCCTTCTCCTACAGAACATCCTCTTCGTATTAGGTCCAAGTCTCCTCCAGCCAGGCTCATGGCTCCACCTACATGGATGTTTTCTTCGGACGGGCTTCGATATAAACTGGACGAACTTAAATTTATTCGGCTCATTCCTAACAGCAATCTGCACCGGGTATTCGAACTTCGAAGATACACTTTTCCTGCGGATAAAAAACTTGAAGTATTAGGAGGACGTCATGCCTTCGCGCCCATCCCAACCCAAGAACAAATAGTATTATCAACATCCGATGGTGAGGTCTTTGCGATACTTGAGAGTAGTGATGTTCTTGCTGGAATATATGCCCCTAGCAAAAACAAAAGCCGTAAAACACGGGCAAAAATAAACATGGAAACTGGCTCGATTACCTCATTGACCGCAGATGAAATAGGTGAATCTCCAGTAGGTCCCAGGCGCCTTATTTTATCTCATTTTGAAGTTATGCGTGCAAACATCCATCCTACACACTATTATTCCAATTGGAAAAAAATGTAAATATGAAATATAAAATTGTTACGAGAGAGTTGGCCAGTAATTAATTTTACTTTTTTTCCTAATTCAACGTACATTCTTCAAGTTTCAGTTTCTTCCTTTTTTTATGCACATTTCGAACACGTGTCCTCAAATTCAGTGCAATTTTCATGCACCCAAATTTGTAAAAGATACACTGAAGCCAGTCTTCGGTAGACGTGTTTTGAAGTAGTTCTCTCCACATCCCACACAGTTATCTTCTTCTCTTCCTTCGCCCTCCTTATTTGATGAATCATATAAAATTGGCTTTTCTTCATCATCGCTACCGTCAGATATCATGTGAAAGGCTTTGCTCTTTCGTGGAACCCTTTTTACTGCTGTTTTTTTGTCTTCCTTAGTCTTGTTTTCTTTTATTTCAGTCTTGTTATCATTTTTTCAGTCTTTATTCTTTTTGTTCTTTTTTCTGGGGAATATATTTAAGAATTTTGGCATTTTGCATATTTTCTATAGATTTTCTCATTTCAGTGTGCGCCTCTGATGTCAACAGTGTAAGGTAAAGTGGCCATTACTGGGACACTTACGACAAACTAAGTCACATAAGCATAATTAAAAAAAGTATGTTGCTTTATTGCATAGAAGAAAAATTATAGCAGGTAGCCAACACATTCGTGATCAGATTCCCACAACAATATAGAATGATTAATGCATTATACGTATGAAGATACTGAGTTTTTATAGACAGTCATTTTAGCCATTACTGAGACAGCAGTTTTGGGGTTAACCCTAAAGTGAGACACACCATGCTCAATACTGAGACAAAATTGAATGGGGCTAATTAGAATGAAGTTGCAAATTCACTTCAAACTTGATGGATAAATTAAAAGAATAAGAATCAATTATATTGTGGAACATAAGAACGTTATTTATTTATCTTAATTTTTCAATAAAATACATATCAACACGAACATAAACATTTTTCACATCAACATGAACATTTTTCCCTTAAATTAAGTAATTTATTTTTCATCTCTTAGATAACATTAAACTTAATGCAGTCTTTAAATGTTTGGTGATACTTTAAATACCTAATTATAGGTATAAAAATATTTAAATCCTTTCTTGTTATATTTTCATTTTTGATTGCAGAGACTGCACTTCAACATTCACGAGCTCTCCTTCAATTTTTGCAATATTATTGATTAAGGTATTCATCTGCTCTTCTAATACAACTCGGTTTTCTTTATTCACTTCATTTTTATGGTGATTTTAAGAGCTTTAATTTTTTAATTCAAATTTTTTTGTCGTTACTTAAAACTGCTTCTTCTTCTCTTGAAAAGATTTAGCTACGGTCTTTAAACATCCTCTTCCTGGCAATTACAGCATCATTATTTGGAGGCACTAACATAAACGATGATTCATCCAAATTGAATATCCTTTTTGGATCTGAGTTCAAAAGATCTTTTTCCTCTAGGTATATCTTCAAATTAGCAAATCACTGTCGTAAGTCACTCTCTGATACAGATGCCTGGTATTCTGGCCAAGCATTGTTGAAAGCCATTTTCTGCACAAGTTTGGATATCTGTAAAATTAATTGAAGTATAATACATATCAATATGAATATTCACTGATTGTTCATTAGAAAATTAAATTGAATAAGTATGATACAATAACTTACCTAGACTGTATATAGAATTAGAGGTTAGATTGATCCACAATACTGCACTTCAAGTAATTTTCCTACCGACTATAAGTACTTTACTACAAACGTCAAGTTTAACAATAATGTTTAAACTATTTTTAGGTGTAGTTTATTGCGAAATATCATTTAAAACACTATTGAAATACATGTCCCAGAAATGAAAATGCGGATATGCAACTCATGCTGACAAGTCTGAAACTGTCTGAAACTGGGACGCCAAGAGCCATCCCACTTCAGTTTAGCCAACTCATTCAAAAACTTTTCCAATATTGGAACACAAGATTTAAGAAAAAATATTCAATAAAATAATCAAAATAACCACTCATTTCATTCATGAACATAAGCGAAATGTGTAGAAATAATATTTCTCCTATGTATGTTCAAAATTTAATTAAATCAAAGACAGAAAAGTTAGGCTCCTACTTTTGAAACACAAGCAAAATTGCGAGTTTTTACGAGGTTCATACGCCTTCATGTGTAATTAAATAAGTAGGAACTTCGAAAATATTAAACAATTTTCACTTTTATGTTCTATTTCAAGATGTAATAGATAGCAAACATTATTTATTATCGTCTCAATATAGGACACACTTTTTACACTGTCCCAGTAATGGCCACTTTACCTTACCGGCTTGTTTAGCCCGTTTGCGTATTTCGACAACGTTTTGTGTAACTTGAGATATTTTCATCTAAACTCGCGTTGGAGCCAAATACGGGATGTCATTTTTTTGGACTAGTTCTGGAAGTTGACGGAAGCATTTTGGCAAATTCAGAGTTACTACTAATGAGGTGACAGATTCACTAACAGCATTTTTTGAAGTTCTTGAAACTTGTTCCAGATTTGTTGAGATTGAAGAGCTGGCACTGCTATTAGCCTGTTCTTGAACTGCGATTGTGACTAGGGAGTCCTTTTGAGAGTTTGATATGAGTTCGATTGGTTCTTGTGTAAAAGCATAATCTGGGTTTGCGTTTGGATCAAAAGGACTGACTCCTGAAGCTTCGAAACCTCAATAGCATTCTCTGCAGAAGCGGCTTTTCCCCACGCTTTGTCAACCAATGTTCCGAATGATAGTCTTGTAATATGAAGACTAGGGTCTTCTTGGGACGAAGTGTATTTTTAACCATTCCAAAAATATGACGGAAGTCATGTGTGCAGACTTCTAAGACATGAAAATCTTCGATTCAGGAGGCACTTCGTCCACAAACTCAGCCTTTTTATTTTTACCCTTCATAACGCAAGCAAGTGGCAAAAATGTACCTTCAGCACTACAACAGGCTAAAGCAGTTACTGTCTCTCATTTTGCAACCAATGTAACGGTGGATACAGGTTTGGACCCCTTGTCAGCAAGAACATATCATAGACGGTTATTCAATTGGAGGCCTGTCTCCTCCATATTCAATCGCGCAAAGAAAATACCTTCAGACTTTCTGATTGCAATATCAGAGTACCTGCTCAAAAGCGATTGCACGAAGTCGTAGCCCGTTTTTCCATGTTCTTTATTGAATCTGTGTTTTAATTTTAATTGTTCAGCTAACAGATAAGCAATCCTTCTCAGATCATCGATCGTTAAAGGAAAACCTTTCGCTTCCATGAGTTCAATGTGATTCGCTAGTTTCTTTTCATTTTCTTCGCCAAAGAAGGTCGTTGGTCACATAGCCCTTTTTTGTCATTATTGTTTTTTCAACGCCCTTCTAAAGTTTTTCTCGGAATTCGATAGATTTTTGCAGCTGCATGAACTGACATGACACCATTTTCCAAAGTGTTTATTCCGGCCTTTAATGAACTTTCGGTTCATGAACTCCTTAACTAATTTTCACACTAGGCAAAAGACAAAAACTGAATTTTACTTACGGCCTTCTCCCCCGGATTTACCCTAGTGAATAAAACATGTTTGCCATTGAAAGATTTCAATATTTCAATCATTTGTGTCCCACAAGCAAAATGTTTCCAATAATAATAATATGAATCACAGAATTTGTAATCGATCAAGTATAGCGCTGAGGGTAATATGATTCTATTTTTCGAAATACATACTAGCCCTTTATGATTTGAAACTCAATATTAACCAGAAATCTTACAGCAAATAATTAATTTTGAACCGCAATAAAACATTTTTGATTACAATAAATAGATATTCACTGCACTTTTCTATTAATATTCCTCCAATCAATTCTAGATACCCAATATAATTCGTGTGTCAGGTGGCGCTATTGTCAAGGTCCAAGACCTTTCTCGCGTTCTAAGAGGTGTTCAAGTCTGCATTTTTATTTACGGACATCAAAAATATGAAAAATTTGAAAATCCGTTTGAAATTAAAAAAAAAACATATATTGAACGATTTGTCATTGAAAACGATCTCAATTAAATCAGGTAAAATTTTGAAAAATATTTCGTGTGGAATAAAATGGAATTGAACTCTTATCATTTCTAAATGAAACCGCTCAAAATTGAATAATTTTAAATTGAGAGTGTTTCAAGTTAAAAAACTATTAATCAAAAGCTCTCAAAATTGAATAATTGAAGACCTAAATGTTGAAAGTATGTAAACACCTGCAGGCGTATTGCCAATAATAAGACAGGCCCGCCAAATGTGCACTTTCAAGCAATGTTTGTAATTACAAATTCTGTGATTCATATTATTCATATTGAAGATATTTTTCTTATGGTACGCTAATAATTAAAATATTATATACCTTGAAAATATGTATACTTATACATACCTTGAAAATTTGTATTTTTCTGTAAAAAATGCATTACTTTCTTTGAAAATGTAACTGTGTCATTGAAAATTCGTATATGCATTTTCAAATTCGTCTTCTTTTCTTCATAAAAATTAATCTATTTGAATTGAGAGTGAACTCTTTTCTTGAAAATTTAACTGCTTTATGAGAAATTCATATTTCATTATCCAAAATTGAACTATATAATACAAAATGCAAGTATTTAGTCAAAAGTTGAAGTACATTATTAAAAATTATTTAATTTTGCTTCAAATTCACATATCTCGTTGAAAAATCATTTCCTTATTGGCTGCTAATTTATTTGAATTAAAATTTGAATATTCCATTTTTGCTGAAAAAATTCATCATTTTTATTACAAAATTCATGTTCATGATTGTATTATTCAACTTGGGATGCATTTTAACTAATATTAATATGAAAAATGAAATTTTATTTGAGTATCAGTTCACTTATAGTAGCCATTGATTGAAATTAAATGTGAAATAATATACGTATTGATTGAATCAATATTAACAAATAATTTAGAAATAAAATTATACTATGAATGCGGTAACCACATTCACATGGACGTACGAATGCAATAAACAAGATAAAAGTCATGAAGAACCTTGGTTGCCCCTATCTTTTTAATGCTTCAAATACTATGTGATATTTCGGATGTTTTTTAAATTCTTCATATCAGTGCTATCAAGAAATAATGAATAAATGAATTATGAATAAATTGATAAACTTTATAATATATAAAATAAATGTATAATAATGAATAAACTCTCTAATCAATACTGTTTTTGTTAAAAAATCGACATTCATCGTCAAATCCACGTAAAAATTAATTACAATTTTCACTTTCTTTCTTCCGGCCACTTAGTCGAAGTTCCAAGAAAAGTCTAGGTTTTTTCTGGAAGTGCACTATGTGAGCTTATTGAGCCCGGGTGCCTAAATAAAAAAGTTTCCTTATATTTCCTCACGCCGCCAAAAGAACGATATATACATGAAGGGTCCGGCAATTCACCCACGAACTGACAAACTACCATCAAGCAACACATTGTTGACAAAATACGGATGTTATTTGACGCAACGGAGAGAACAGAGAAAAGGGATAAGTGAGTCAGGGAGAATCAACAGTTTCTCGCATACCCATCGCCCCTCTTTAGCGATCTCCCTGCTTCTGTCAAAAATCCGCTCCAGCCCGAAGAGGTCGAGACTTTTTAAAGAACGGTTTACGAGGTCTAACCAAAATCCGAAAAGTACTGAGAATATCAATTGCTTCAAAGAGCTTTGAAAGAACCTCATTACATCTAAGCAGGAATGTCCATCAATCGCTGCTGAAGAGGTGAAGAAGGCACTGATGGGCCCGCAGAACTTTGCCGCTGCAGGACTATATGGTATCAAGAACTTCTAGTGAAAGAAGTTTACTTCTATACACCAAAATCTGGCTCGTATCTTTACCTCATATTTCAATTCGGAACGCTCATTTCGCAGTGGGTGATGCTGAGACACACTGTACTTCCTCCGAAGAATGGCGACTTGTCAAATCCAAGGAGGTACCGGCCAATAACTGGTCAGAACATGGTAAATAAGATCTTTACAGCTATCCTCAATGACAGGATTTTTCGAGAATTAAACCTGTGTGTAGAGTGATTTACGAACAATGTGAATGGCTAATTGATAGGTGCATCTGCAAAGACGCAGAATTTCACAAACGCTGAGGAGTCGATACCTGGATTGACTACCGTTAAGCATTCGATTCAACCTCCCATAGACTTATCAACTGACTGCTGGGAAGCTTAAAAGTTTATGCACAGACAGCAAGATGCATAGAGAGATTGACGCTCCTTGGGAAAACCAGATCTACTCTCAGTTTAGGTAAATATCGCATGACAATGAACAGGGTCACCATCCAGAGGGGCGTCTTTCAGAGCGACACCGTGAGCCCTCTTCTCTTTGCATCACACTTTTGCCACTATCTCTCGCATTACCCAATTCTCCTGGGTACCATTGCGGCGAGACACAAGAATGAATGGAATGGAATTTGGATTGGACAAGTGTGCCAAGATTAATTTGAAAAAAGGAAAGATGACTGGCGTTCCCGAAGATCCTAAGCTCGTGGATATAAGTGTTATTAGACACCTTGACACGGGAGAAACCTATACATACCTGGGCGTGATGAACATAATTCAGGCACTCGCGTTTCATCTTCGCATGCCAGCAAAGTCAATATTTCGAAGACTTCCCTATATTGTGACCAAAATTGAACATTTTTATTTAGAGTGTGGTAGAAATAAGTCAAAACTAAGAAGTTACTATGAAGTTATTCCAAAGTATTCAAATTAATATTTTTCAAAAAATTAGCAAAGGTGCAAAAATGCGATTGATGGTCCAGAGGTCAGACTCTTGCAAGATATCTTCACGAAAGGAGGCATCCATTCCAGCCAGATCTTGGGGCTTAGGAGGAACTTGCATGTTAATGTTCCTCCTTGTCCTGAAATCTCGAACATCTCTCAGAAGGTGTCTGAGTGACTATCCTCAACATGGGGGTTATTCCTCCGAGACCATCCCTGGACAATTGTTTGCAACTGCTTATTAATTATTGTAACCATATTCAGCAGATAGATTGAAATCCCTTCGCATTTGTTGTGCTAGTTGCACATTCACATAAATATGACCATAACTTTGATCTTTCGAAAACTAAGATTTATAGCTATGAAACTAATAAAAGAAGGAGAAATTTCAATGAAATGTTCCATATTGTGAGAAACACTAATTCAGTCAACAAAAGATCAGATATATAACATATTATAGTACAATTTATCATAGTCTTATTTTATTAACCAATAAATTTTAAACAATAGTTTAGTAACACACACATATATTCAATTTACGACAAATGTATGAATTTCAAATTTTTGCACCAAACGCCATCTTTAATAGATCCCTCCCACTCAGCTCATGTATACTAACCTTGACAGCTTTATATACTACATAATAGTTCTTCATGCGAATCGTATATTCTACGGTTTACTCAATATTTACAAACTGTCAATTCTCCCTCGACCATCAGTGGAGAATCGTAAAAATGGAGCAAGATTCTAAGTTTATGGTGTAATCTCAGCAATTTAAAATTTCCTGGAGAGGATAAACTCTTAAGTTTTAATTTTTTCTCTTTTTTTAATCATCTTTAAAAGAAAATGTTTTTAATATCGTTTACTTATATGTACTCCATATTTTTAAAAAACTCTGAATTCGTAATCTGGTAAGCTATTTTTAATTACTAAATTATATAGAAAGAATTTATATAATTTTGAAAACTTAGGCATTAAAAAACCTAGTGTAATTAATTATAGAGGAGAGGAAATGTGATTCTGAGGAAGCTTCATTTCATGGAGCGAAAGCTAGAGAGCTAAACAGAAGTACGATCAGTATATCAACAACATATACACAATCTTTAAGAAAGACAAGAATGTTGTGAAATAGGGCAAATATACCTAAATTGCCTTCGGCCTGGGACATCTATAAGACGGCCCAGTACGAATACAATAAAAATATAAGGAAATATTCCGGAAACAGCGATGCTCCACAAGATCCTAGCGAAAAATCCGGAAGCTCGCCTCGGGCTCATAAGGCTCGATAATGGTGAGTTTGCTGAAGACGAAGAAGCAACGCTGAATCACCTAATGGAAGGTCACTTTCCGGGTTTTCAGTGAATCCGAACCGACCAAGAGGAGAAAGACCGGGGCCTGGGGGTGGAGAGGGCCGACTGGAGTTTCGCTGCTGAGGTCCCTGATTACAAAAAGGTGGAATGTGCCGTAGAGTCCTCTTGCCTCTTAAAATAACCAGGGGCGGATGTAATACATCCAGCGCTTTTACAAAATGGCAGGCATTTAGTCGTCCCTTCTCTGACGAAATTATTTAGGGCAAGTGGCCTTCATACCCAAACCTGGGAGGGAGGGACACACTGCTGACAAAGATTTCCGACCAATCAGCCTAACCTCTTGTATCCTGAAGACGCTAGAGAAGCTGGTCGAGAGATATATTAGGGATGAAGTGCTTTTGGCCTCCCCGCTGCATAGAGGGCAGCATGCATTCCAGGCAGGCTGCTCGATAGAAACTGCGCTGAATGCTGTTGTAGCAAAATTGGAGCAGCAGTTGGAAGAAAAGGGGTATGCTGTGGGCGCTTTCTTGCATATAAAGGGTGCTTTTAGCAATACACCTCCAGAAGTCATCTGCCGAGAGGCTAGTATGCTGGATAGAAAGCACGCTCCGCGGGGTTTTGCACATGGGGGTGTCCTGTCGCCCCTCCTGTGGTGCATTGTAGTGGATGCCTCGTTCCCAAGGATATGCGGACGAATTTGTAATCCTAGTTAGGGAGCTCATCTAGAAACTCTGATGCGTCTTATAAGGTCGGCGATGCGCATCGTAGAGCTCTGGTGCGATAGCTCAGGGCTCTCGGTAAATCCGGAAAAGACCAACCTGGTCATTTTGACGAGGAATTATAGAGTTCCAAAAGCTGACGCTCCTGTATTCTGTGGCGGGAAGCTGACGTTTTTAGATTCAGTTAGATATCTGGGAGTAATCCTAGATAGCAAGCTGAGCTGGGCAAAGCACCTGGAGACCCAGTGCGGGAAATTTGTCATGACTTTCTGGATGTGCAGGTGAGCCTTTGAGTTGACGTGGGTGCTAGGGCCTAAAATGCTTGCATGGCTCTACTTAGCTGTATTTGAACCCAGGCTCCTACATGCGGCCGTGGTCTGGTGGCCATGAGCGGAATTTAAAACAATGCAGGACAAGCTGCGAAGATTACAAACGCTAGCATTTAGGGGTTTGACTGCAGCAATGAGGACTGCGCCCATAGCGACGATAGGATCATGCACTGTGAGGAATCCCTACATGTTGCGATAACCGCAAGAGCGGCTCACAAGATGGGCCGCCTGGCAAGAGCAAATAGATTGACTCCGGGGAATAAACACACTAGACTCCCGAGTGATACCAGCGCACTGCCGATTCTACAGATGAGAAAAGATAAAATAACGAAACGCTTCAACTTCACCAAAGCTTTCTGCGTCTGTATTCCAAGCAGGGATGTGTGGAAAGAAAATGGTAACGTGCTTCTCCAGGGGGAAATATGGTATACGGAAGGCTCCAGGTGAGAGGGAGGGTCAGGAGGAGGAATTTATGACAGCAAGAGAGGCAAAGGGATAGGGATCACACTTGAGCGACACGCTACTGTCTTTCAAGCGAATGTCCTGGCCGCCCTCCGCTGTGCTGAAACACTAATCGAGGAAAACGCTTCTGGCAGACAGATCACGATCTGTTCGGACAGCCAAGCGGCACTAACTGCGATAGGGAAACCAGACATAACACCATAACTGGTTTGGGAATGCAAAAAGGCATTAAACCAACTTCCAGAAAGAAACAAAGTGGCTCTCATATGGGTCCCTGGTCACGCAGGGATCAAGGGCCACGGAAAGGCGAACCAGTTGGCAAAGTGCGGCGAAGCGAGCGAATTCGTAGGACGGGAACCGGTACTGGGAATAGCGTCTGGCAGTGTCCGGATGGCTACTGGAAACTGGATCCGAAGAAAATACAGGGAATACTGGAACGTACAGTAGATAATCAATAATTAAAAATACTCATGCATAATGCATTATATTTAATTTGATTTGATTCACAGCCAAGAAACTATTGGTGTTAATAAATTCAAATGAGAATTATTTATTTTACGTACATTTGTGATTTGCATTTATGATTATCTACTGTAGGTTCATTCATGAATACGCAACTGCACCAGAGTCTCGGTTTCGGAACATGGTCGGTGGTAGCCTGCAAATAGCCTTCATCATAAATCGCGAGTATTGAATAGTAAACAGTCAGAGTAGCCTGAACCGTTTTCATAATATTGCGCAATATACTTGACTGAATAATCGCACACTGCGGTCTTTCCCAGACGATAGTCGCAATCGCCCCTCTCCCTGCGCGCTGAGAAGCTGCGTGGGTATTATCGCAATAATAAACCAAGGATTTTAACATTATACAATGAATATAATGATTAGTTTCCATTGTTATTTTTTGATTTTGCTATAAAAACGAAAACCTACATTTCTTATCAAATTGGCCTATACAAAGTTTGTGAAGGAGTTTCCCAAAAAGATCAACATTTATACAATGAGCTTTTCTAAAACAATAAAATTGCCAAACTGCCTCATATATATATATATCTATGAATCGGTGAATGTTAAAGGCGCAGTAGTCCAAGAAAGCTGACTTTTGGAAAAACAAAAACAACTGTCCCGTTCCGAAAATATTGGCAAATTGCTAAATTAGGCCTTACGCATTTGTGGAACCAGTGGTCAGAGAGATATTTGAAGAGGAAAGAGAACTTTAATACAATTTCCCTATTTTATAGAATTTTTAAAAGGTGGTGGACTACTGCCCTTTTAACATGCTACAACAAAATTAAGTCTTTTTCCGTTGTTTTTTTGATAAATTGTTGAAAAGCCAAGGTTGTTATGACGAACAATCATTTTTCAAGTGAATCTGAATTAATACAGTCTTTAATCACTGTCTATATCTTGTTGGCCTTCCCGTGTGGGCCTTCGGAAGGCGGTTTCCTCAAGAAGTATTCTGGATTCGCCTGGAATGCAATCCAGCAATTTTTTCAGGTCTTTGAGTTTTTTGGGTTTAATGGGGACTTTTCCCGTGAGGTAAGAAGCCTCGGTAGGTAGACGAACGGTGTCTCTGAACGTTTTCTTCGTTTTTTTCTTGGACTACTGCCATTTTAACATGCTAACCTCGGGAACTCATACTTTGCAACCGCCTCTACGCCTCTAAAATGTGGTAGACAGCGGTCCTTATAGCATGAAACGATGTGGCTGCACACATAGAACACGAAAATGCAAAAAAACGAAAATCGATAAAAATGGACAATGCCACTTTAACATTCACCGATTCATATACTTCAATTAAACAAAAGTAGTTGGATATTTGATATATTTCTAACAGAGTACGTTTAATACTTGAGTCACTACCCCTGAGATTCAGACAAAATTATTGTTTGACCTTGATTAGATAATAGCCTCACGTAATTAAAAGTAACCCACGGCCATTGTATGTTGGACTAAGCCTCTTCTCAGAAGTAATATTAATAGTACGTTACATTTCACTTTATTATAAAATTAAACATAAAATAGGTACATTTTTTCTAGCCATTTTCGTTGAAAGCTACTTTTTAAGAATTGAAAATTGTTTAAGCTACATTTAGCTTAAAAAGAGATGTTTTCCTTGATACTTTGATTGAGTAAAAAGAGACTGCTGTCAACGGTTCTAATTATTACGAAAACCAGTTGATTATATTGTTGCAGAGAGGAAAGATCATTTTTAATGAAAAAACTTCGAAACATATAAAAATTATTCATTGATAAACTTTCATTTTGCATCGCAATTTTTTTCTTTACGCTTCATTCGAAATTTTTAAACATGATGGAATTCTATTGAATGAAGGCTCGTCTTCCGTAGAAGAACATTCTTCACAATTTTGCTGCATACAATGATTGAAAATAGATAAAATAATATCAAATATGATTATGATTATTATTTACTGAATCGTTTGTTGATGATTGCAGGCATTAAAAAATTAATGATTGAAAATGGGATGCTGGAAAGGTGTAGAGATTTTTTTTGTCAAGAAGATAAGATTCTATTTTTATGATCAAATCATATCATTTCAGCGATAAGAATAGGGAATATAAAAGCGATAAGAATCAAAACTTCTGTCAACAAAAATTGGGTCAAATTTAAGTATTTGAGTAATATTGAACTCCCCACCAATGTACCACGATTGAAGTATGCAAATTTCTATTGTTGGGCTGACTTATGAAATATAAATATAAGAATCTCAGAAGGACAAGCCTTGATGCCTATAATCAATCAGATAACGATCAAATACTATATACATACTCTAATAAAGAACCAGAATATTCCTGTGATACAGTGTTAACCAAATTCGTCATTAACCGAGTAATTAGTTTTTCCACTATTTGAAAGAATGGTGCTCGTTTATACTCTAGTCTTTACCTTGATGGCAATCCTGAATTATATTGGTGAATATAATACTATAAAATATATCTGTATTTTTTTTATAATTTTTAAGCTTGCCGCAAATCAGAATTTGTTCGATGTAATCCATACTCTATCACATTGCTTTTTTCCAGTTCTATTTGTGTTTGTCCGAAATCAATACGAATTTATTCTGTGGAAAAATCCAGAATGTGTGTTATGAAAAATAGAATTAGGAAAAAGATTCCCTATTGATACGGAATCTGTCCGAATTTCAAAATTGAAAAAGTACATCACGTTATAGTTGAAGCGAAAATTTGTCCGTTTCAGTCGGAATCATGCTTAAATAAAGACCTAAAAGAACGGAACCCTGATGAAAATATCCGCATGGAATTTCACGATGAAATCCACTCAGAGAATGCCACGTCGCATACTGGGGCAGAAAAAGTTCCTATGGACAAATAATTTTTTTGTCTTTTTGTTTTTTGATAAAGAATATGGAATCAACTATGAATGTCCTTCAGCTTACTTTTTGCAATGATACTTCGAAAAATTACACGAATTATTAATTATTTAAATATTTTTCATACAAAAAATTCAGAGAATTGGTTATTTTTCAACGAATAGGCTCATTTTGTACGAAGAAAGAATAATTAATTTTTAGACAACTTATTTCAAATTTTTTGGAGTTTGGCTATTATTTCACCGAAAAGCTTAATTCTTTACGAAAGAGCTATAGCAAAAATGTAGTCGCACATTAGTCATTCCTAGTTCTTTCTCTACAAACATTCAGCTTATAAGTTCAAACATAGCCAAACTCCGGATTTGTTTATTGAAATTGTTTGAATATTCAATAATTCTTATGAAGATTCGAAGTGTCGTAGCGAAGAGTCATCGGAAACACATTATTAGTTGATGTAGTGAAAAATTGAGCCCATTAGTTGAAAAATAGCTAAACTCTGCATTTTGTTATAAAAATTGTTTACATTTTTAATGATTCGGTTAATTTGTGAAGTATTATAGCAAAGAATGATCAGGAAGACATTATCAGTTGATTCCGTAAACAAATAAAACCTTTTCGTTAAAAATATTCGAAATGTGAATTGTTTATGTAAATTATAAGCGTGGTGTCTCGAATCTAATCCTTATTGTGAGCAGAAGTTTCCTATATTATGGTATCTCTTAACAAATTCTATAACAACGTACTGAAAAAAATTGATCCTCTGTTTCTTCTTGCAGAGTTCAGTTCACAGTCAGAGCGTTTACCTAATAGCGAACCTATTCCAAATGTTCCTCACGGCAAATCATTTTCTTCTTCTTCTTCTAAACGACAACATTCTCCTGATACGACTCTTACTTTAGCCAGACCTTATTCCTCAACCATGTCTCCTTCTGCTGCCGGTCCTTCACTCCGTGCTAGGTCCAGGTCTCCGCCACCCAGTTTCATGGCTCCAACCACCAGGATTACTTTTTCTGACGGACATGAATATTTACTTAACCACATTCAATTTATCCGGCTGATTCCCTACAAGAATCTAAATCGGATATTCGTACTTCGCAGATACATATTTCCGGCAGATAAAAAAATTCAAATATTGGTAGGACGCAATGTCTTTGGGGCTATGCCAAACCGAGAACAGATTGTATTATCAACATCCGATGGTGACGTCTTCGCTATACTGGAGAGTTATGATGTTCTTGCTGGAATATATGCAGCTAGTACTCAAAATTCCCGCAAAAGACGAGCGAAGATAAACATGAACAGCGGCTTGGTTACCGCTTTGACTTCAGGTGAAATAGGGGAATCTCCAGTAGGTCCCATTCGCCTGATCTCATCTAATTTCAATGTACAGTATGAAAACTATAATGCTGCACACTATTAATCAAATATAGAATTGTTTGTTATTCGAAGCCGTCTCAAAATGTTACATGTATAACTCGGAACCACAAATAATAATGAAACGTAAATATATTATGTTTCTCAAGGCTTTGATCTTTTGTTAATACTCCAGCCCATCTGTATCGGAATCAAAATAATTTAAAAAAATTTATCTAATTTTCCAGACGATTATATTTTCATAGAGAACTACCATAGGTTTATAATGGATAGGGGTGAGCACAGTCGATAATTAACGTAAGTAGATAACCATTAATTAAAAATACTAAAGTATGCAAAATAATTCGATTAATTTGATTAACAGTTAAGATTCGTGATATGTGGCATTATTTCTCAAATGTCTCAACCCGAAAATCGGATGGGTCCTATCGGGCTCCAATTTTGGCTAAGAGTTATCCAACTGGATGGGAACTTGACCGAAAAATATTTACCTGTTTTTTCAAATAGTAGCCGAGTAGGACGGGGTGAATTTTTAAACTTTTAGTGGATACCGTATACTGCGCGAATAGTTTCTGGTTTCATAATTCATTACAAAAAAAATCTATCCTGGGTGTTTTCAATAGATTTTTTTTGCAAACTTTCAGATTGTCATAATAAGCATTTTTTGAAGCCGCGAAGATGGCCACTTCGCCGAGTCTCTCCGAACTCCCTCTTTCAAATAATATACTCTTGTACGATTTTAAAAAGAACTGTTATATCTTCCTCCCTCATATATATGCACACTAGGGTGGCCCTTATTTTTCACTTTTTGAATTTCTCTCCTCTCACCCCCAGTTTTGTTTGAATGCCAAAAAAAAAAATCTCCAAATTTGAGCAAAATCGGTTAATATTTAGGGGTCGCGCGAAGACCATGAAGTTTCCCAATGATTTAACATGGGAAAAAGTCAGATTTTTGTAAATCTAATATTTAAACCTGGTAATATGTTAAAAATAATTTTGTCATTTTTTAACTAATATTCAATTATTCAAACAATTTTAATTTGGTTAAACATTTAAAAGTATTCTTAAAAAGCAAAGAAAAACATAAAAATAGGTCAATCTTTCGAAAAATAGCAACAACAAAAATGTAAACAAAAAAATTGTTTGAGAAATTTTAATTTGTTCAAACATCTACGAGTATTCATAATAAACAAATTATTACTTGAAAATATTACAATTTGTCGAAAATTTAGTGAGAAAATGTTTCTCCTTCTTTTTTGTAGGTACAATATATGCTTGAACGAATACGTATTATTTAAATAATTGTAAAATTATTCAAGCAAATTATTTTGTTGTTATTATTTATTACATAACTCATAATGTTTAATGCATACGTTCATTTCGCGAGTTAGCTGAAAAAAACAAATATTTAAACAAATTTAAATTGTTTAAATAATTTAATATTAGTTAACAAATAACTGAGTATTCTTAAATCAATGAACAGTGATTATTCATGTAAAAAAAACCTTTTTCTATAATTTGCGAAAAAGTGCCAGTTTTTCCACCTGCTTTTGGTGTAAAAAGTGACCGATTTTTGGTCGATGACGTGACAAAAGTGGACGGACACAGTGGAAAAAGTAAATGGACGCAGTGAAAAAAGAGAATGAAGTGCAAACTACTTCGTGTTACTCCGGGAGTGTTCGTGCTGCCTCGGGTGTGCTCGTGCATTGTACGCAGCCAACTTCATTCTATTTTCCGACTCCATCCCTAACCTAGAACACCGTCAGTGTCTCCGAAAATACGGTGTTATTGTCGCGTCAATCGACAAAAAATCGCATTCTTCTTACACAAAAAACAGGTAAACAAAAACTAGCACTTTCTAAACAAATTATAGGAAAAGTATCGTGTCCTAAACATTGAAAAAGCGACGTTTTAAAACTTTTAGCACAATATACTATTAAAAAGCGTCAATTGTTTTCTTTGGTTTTCTTTGGGGACCCATAAGAGTGGCTCAAAATTATTCAACCTCAAAACTTATGATTGTTTCTTATTCTGAGACGAATCCTGAAAAATATACTAAAACACATAATTACTTATAACATATTACCAGGTTTAAATATTAGATTCACAAAAAAGCTGACTTTTTCCCATGTTAAATCAATGGGAAATTTCATGGTCTTTGCGCAACCCCTGAATATTAACCGATTTTGCTCAAATTTAGACGAGATTTTTTTTTTTTAGACATTCGAACAAAACTGGGGGTGAAAGCAGAAAAATTCGAAAAAAATCCACCAAGTATAAATAAGAACCACCCTAATACACAAATATACAGTAAGGACATTTTCAAAGCAGTCATTTCCACTCTAGCATACCGTCGCTACGTTTTAAGCCAAGCCATTCCCGATGACAGCTGCAGAGCGTGTTATGGATACCCCGAGCATCTAGGATACATACTATCTAGTTGTCCAACTCATGCGGGAACGACATACATCCAAAGGTAAATGCGGCAGTAAGAGTGCTTTATTACCATCACTGTCACTCTTACGGCATTAGCCCAAATACCTCTCCGCTAAACGCTCCTAAAGAAATAAAGTCAATTGTCGAAAATTAGAAGTGCCGCATATCCTGGAACTTCATATTCTCGACAATTGTTTCTGTCACGCAGTCGAGGCCTGGCATAGTTCTCCTTGACTTCGAGAAACGAACCATGTTTGTTATCGTATTTTCGGCAACAGCTGAAAAAAACGTCACAGCCAAGGAGGAAGAAAAGAGAGAGAGAGGTATAAAAACTTTATATGGGAGTTGTGACGGTTATATTCGGAATATTCTGTTAAGCTAATCGTACTAATCATCGTCGCTTTTGGAGGTACCAAGCTTCCACTGGTTAATGGCCTAAAAGGCATCCCTGAATGTCAACAAATTTCTAAGACGATTGCGGGAAAGATGTAGAGGGCGTATGCTCGCAGTTAAAAAAATGATTCTAGAAAAACATATTTTTGTGGAAATCATGTCGATGTTGACTCGGTTTGGTTAAAAATTCATGTTCATTTCTTTATTCTCTATAGAGTCTAATATCAATATGTTTTTCTTCAATACTTATTTTTGATTAAGTTGTGAAAAAATTCCTCAATCTGTTTTATACACTTCAACTTTCTGCGAGTTATTATAACACAAATTTCGAAATAATGGCTGAATAAAAAAGTGATGAAATTAAAATTGTACAGTAGGGAAAAGTCGATAATTTTATAGTATATAAGTGTTTGAATAACAGAATAGTAATATTTTAGCATTTTACTAATGGAATAGTAAAAAACTACATCTTTATTAATAATAGATTTGATACTTTCACGATGATTCATTATAATAAATTAAAATTTAAAATTTAAAATTTAAAATTTAAAATTTAAAATTTAAA
>CAKNXH010002441.1:518882-531339 GCA_932178445.1 Andricus quercusramuli
CTTGATTGGCCAATCAAGTTCAAGCAGTCCCCACCATGGGGCACTCTGGCCAATCACAGGCATCGTAGAGAATACATATATAAGAACAACATAACCTGAAACTTTAGTTTCAGGTCAGCCCTGAAGAAGTGAACTGCAATGTTCACGAAACGTCGGCAATATTCATAGTTTCGCACACGATTGAAACCCGAAAAATCTTTAAATTTTAAATTCTAAATTTTAAATTTAAATTTATTATACATCTTTATTTTCAAACAAATTTGTACAAAAATATTTTAATAATCTTGAGTGATTTGAGTAAGAATTGATTGTGTTCAATATCAAATGGTGTACGTGATATATATGAAGAACGTGATATCGTGTTTCATGGAATTTCATTGTGCTTTTGTAAGTACACATTATAGGAGCATTAGAGGGATTTAGTTGAAGTGAATTAATTGAATTGAAATACAGTATCAGTATCATATGACCTATATCCTGTCTACAAATTTCACAATATTGGCATTGAATTTCGTCAATAAAGTGAAAACTGTTACACAATCGCGTTCTTTTATTCAACTTTTCTCTTTGTCCCGTTTCCAATTTCCATGAAATTCAGAGAGTAAATTAAAAAATAACTTACATAATTATAAAAAAATTGTTCACCTGGTTTAACGTAATAAGATTGAATGAATTATTACTTGAATACACCCCCATCTTTCTTGGTTACAAATGGAATTACTGGAATTAATGGAATTAATTAAATTAAATGTAATTAATGGAATTACAAATGAAAATACTTGAATACACCCCCATCTTTCTTGGTTACAAATGGAATTTTTTTGCTGACACTTCGTCTTTCTATTTCGAAAATTCATCTCTTTTGGAAGAAATTTCATCTTTTTTTGGTAAAAATTCAACTGTTTTATTGACAATTTATCTATTTTGAATGGAGATTGAGCTATTTTGAGATTTTATGTGATGTTGTCCAATACCCTAGTGAAATAGTTTATTCATACTATTCAACTATTTTGTTGAAAATTCGTAGTTTTTAGTTGGATTCCACTGCGTTTATTTAAAACATATATATATATATATATATATATATAAATATATATAGATATATATATATAATACATTAAATAATTGAAAAATTTCGGAAACAGGTTCTTACATATACCATAAGAAGTTAAGAATAAAATTTTCATATGGTGATCAGACTGAGATAGTCAATAGTCAAAAAATATTTAACATAAAAAAATCTATTACAGATACTTAAAAATCTATTATAAAAAAAAGGTTCAACACAGTCATGTCAAAAACGTTTTGTGAAGATTTTTTTTCAACAATTGAACTTTTATCTATGTTCAGTGATTGGAATATTAACCACACTGCGAAATTTTCTTTGACCGTTGTTATCAATAATTAAGTCAATTCACATAAAAATGTGTTAATTTGGAGTCAAAAGTATCATATTCACGTTTTAAATTACAAAAATTTTTCACAAATTTATCAAATAGACAAATTTCAAATAGAATTGCAGACATTTTAGCATTAGGCAACAAACATGGTATTTCTTCTAATTAAATCGTGAAGCAAGTCATGAAAATCAAGTTCAAAATAAAAGATTCGATAATTCTTTTTGAAACGTTTCGGTCACTATTTTGGACCCTCATCAGTCAGAAAAATATTTATTAAGTCTGTAAAAAACATACAGATAATGTAAATAGTATAATTATGAAACAGAATAACGAATGAAATTTTGAATTTTAAGTAAAAAAGAGAGAAGGGTTGTCTCATGAAAGGAGGCCCTCAATTTTTGAATCAATATCAAGCAACAAATATTGATAACAGCGAAGAAAACGGTAGGTCAATAAGGAAAACATAAAAACAAACGTACCTGGTACAAGTTAAAAATCGAAGTCAAAGTCAAAATCAAGGAGAAAGTAAAACACATTATTTAACAATAAATAAACATTAAGAGAAAACGAAAGAATTTATAAATAGCCCGACATCCTGCTTGGAACGTGAAGACAAGTGAATGAGCAACTGAAGGAAATTACGAGAATCTCAAACAAGAAAACAGAAAGTGATGAATGATTCGATAAAGAAGACTATATATATCAAAATTTAAATTCTGTAAGAGGTTTGTAAACTTCAGGGAATGAATTATTTTCATATCTCAGATTGACTGTATTTGGTACTTTATTGATGAAAAAGTTTTCAACTATTTTTCTACGAGCCCTATTGTTCTCCAATGATAAAATTTCAAAATTATCCAAATCAAAGTTATGGCCGGTATCAATATAATGTTTAGTAAGAGCAGTATGAGCAGCTTTATCTGGATGAGAAATAGAATATCTATGTTCACCACTACGGGTATCTATAGGTCTGCCAGTCTCACCTACATGAGGAAACGGGACAGTTAAAAAATTTTGAGAAGCTGTTGGTTGGTTTGTAAATGATCCTGATCATTTGCTTCTTCAGAACTTGTTCACTTTTTTCAAAAAGCCTTTTATGTATGAAAGAACTGTGAAATCAACATGAGATACTTTTTTATTTTTATTAGATTGAAAAACAAATTCGGTATTATATAATCGAAAAGTTTCTTTTTTCAGATAGTTGTTGATTAAGTGGGTTGGGAAACCATTATCTTTCAAGGTATCTCTGATTAAATTTATGTTTTTGATTCTAAATTCTGGATCTGAAATTCTAAGACTTCGGTAAAGTAAACCTGTGACTAAACAAATTTTATGACAATTAGGATGAAAATAGTTGAAATTCAGATAAAGACCAGACCAAGTTTTCTTTTGATACAAATCAATTTTTACAAAACCTTCTCATCTAATAACAAGAGTGTTTAAAAAACTAATTTTTGAATTTTCTTCAACATAGATATTCTATTTCCCATCCAGATTAAGCTGCTCATACTGATCTTACTAAACATTATATTGATACTGGAAATAACTTTGATTTGAATAATTTCAAAATTTTATCATTGAAGAACGATAGAGCTCGTAGAAAAATAGTTGAAAACTTGTTCATCAATAAAGTACCAAATACAGTCGATCTGTCGGGCTTCTACCCTTATTTATTCACACTTTCATTCGTTTTCTCCTAATGTTTATTTATTGTTGAATAATGTATTTTACTTTCTCCTGGATTTTTACTTTGACTTCGATTTTTAACTTGTACCAGGTATGTTTGTTCTTATGTTTTCCTTATTGAACTTCCGTTTTCTTCGGTGTTATCAATATTTATTGCTTTATATAGATTTAAAAATTGAGGGCCTCCTTTTGTGAGACAAACCTTCTCTTTTTTTAATCAAAATTAAAAATTTTCTTTGCTTTACACTGTTTTACAATTATACTTCCTACATCATTTGTATGTTTTTTACAGACTTAATACATATTTTTCTGACTGATGAATTTGTATATTTGATAAAGGGTCTAGCCGGATAAGATAGTCAAATCTGCCTTGTAGGGAACCTCTATAACTAAATACATCCTCATATTCGGCATGTATAGAAACCCCTTTTCCTAGATTTTCAGACCCCTAGATCCCCATGGGGCAACATGGGACACCATAGAGTGCTGGCGAGTTTTTTTGCAATATCTCGGTCAATTTTTGAGCTAGGAAAAATAAAAAAAAGCAAATTGTAGGGTTTTTCAAGCCCTATAAACCTGTGAAGCCAAACAATTTTTTGGCGCGAAATTCAAATTTTTACAGCCGTTTGAAAACTTCAAAAATTTTTATATCGGAAACAAAGACCGACTCCTCGCTAAAAGAAAATTATGTTATGTATTTTTGGCTTAAAAATTCGTGTGATTTTTTTAAGATTTTTAAAAGTGGTGGAACGACCTCAAAAAAAATAAAAACCACTCAAAACCGCGTTTTTTGCCACTAGCTCTTTCTACATAATTTCTACGATTAAACCAATCACACCATCGTATTCTACGTAAAAAAATACCACGAAAACGTGTATTCATTTTTTGAAAATAATTTTTGGCAGCCCTTCAAAAATTCAGCAAATAAAAACGATGAGCCCGGCTCACATGCAGATTTTTACATCTTCCAATTGCAAGGGAAACCCAACGTAGAATACAAGAATCAGTTTCATCATAAAAATTATCCAGAAAGCATCAGAAGCGAAAAACTACAGAAAAGTTCGGTTTTTGGACACTTAACGCTTTATAGAAAAATATTACGATGAATCCGATTGCGCCATCGAATTCTACTAGAAAAAATATATCAGGAATTATGTATTTCTTTTGCTGAATTAATTTTAATAGACCTTCGCAAATTGAGCAAGTAAGATCATTCGACCCGACTCACAGTGACAATAAATAAAACGATAAGCCTCCCGCTCAGTCATCTGGCCCTCAGGGGTGTATGGCTATTTGGGAGGGCTCTGTAACACAGTTCATACATTTAGATGTCGGCTCTAGTTCCTTCTAAACAGATCCTACGATGAAACCAACCACGCCATCGTATTTACACGTACAAAAATACATCAAAAACGTGTATTATTTTTTTGGAAATAAATTTTGGTAGACCTTAATGATTGATGATTTTTAACGTCATTTTTGCAATAAGGAAATCTAAATGTATGAACTGTGTTACAGAGCCCTCCCAGATAGCCATACACCCCTGAGGGCCAGGTGACTGAGCGGGAGGCTTATCGTTTTATTTATTGTCACTGTGAGTCGGGTCGAATGATCTTACTTGCTCAATTTGCGAAGGTCTATTAAAATTAATTCAGCAAAAGAAATACATAATTCCTGATATATTTTTTCTAGTAGAATTCGATGGCGCAATCGGATTCATCGTAATATTTTTCTATAAACCGTTAAGTGTCCAAAAACCGAACTTTTCTGTAGTTTTTCGCTTCTGATGCTTTCTGGATAATTTTTATGATGAAACTGATTCTAGTATTCTACGTTGGGTTTGCCTTGCAATTGGAAGATGTAAAAATCTGCATGTGAGCCGGGCTCATCGTTTTTATTTGCTGAATTTTTGAAGGGCTGCCAAAAATTATTTTCAAAAAATGAATACACGTTTTCGTTGTATTTTTTTACGTAGAATACGATGGTGTGATTGGTTTAATCGTAGAAATTATGTAGAAAGAGCTAGTGGCAAAAAACGCGGTTTTGAGTGGTTTTTATTTTTTTTGAGGTCGTTCCACCACTTTTAAAAATCTTAAAAAAATCACACGAATTTTTAAGCCAAAAATACATAACATAATTTTCTTTTAGCGAGGAGTCGGTCTTTGTTTCCGATATAAAAATTTTTGAAGTTTTCAAACGGCTGTAAAAATTTGAATTTCGCGCCAAAAAATTGTTTGGCTTCACAGGTTTATAGGGCTTGAAAAACCCTACAATTTGCTTTTTTTTATTTTTCCTAGCTCAAAAATTGACCGAGATATTGCAAAAAAACTCGCCAGCACTCTATGGTGTCCCATGTTGCCCCATGGGGATCTAGGGGTCTGAAAATCTAGGAAAAGGGGTTTCTATACATGCCGAATATGAGGATGTATTTAGTTATAGAGGTTCCCTACAAGGCAGATTTGACTATCTTATCCGGCTAGACCCTTTGTGAAACATTTTTTTAATTTAAAATCTGAATATGATACGTTTGTCTCTAAATTAACACATTCTTATATGAATTGACTTCATTATTGATAAAAACGGTCAAAAACAATTCACAGTTTACAGGTTACTTAAACTACATACAAAGAAAGAATGGGGACGCTCCGAGACAACTTATAGGGAATTGGATATGCACCAATAGAACTTTAGTTAATTAAAAAATAATAATTTTTTAAAATAAAAAATAGTTAATTCGAAAACTGGGAACAACTAAGTTAATTTTTCAGAAAAAATGTGGAAATGATGAAACCAATAATTTAATTAGAAACATAAAAAATTTAGTACATTTATCCAACCATTTAAAATTCCGTTTATCAAATACTGTAAAAGACATTTCAATTCTAACTTTTTTCACCCTACAAGATTCGAGTCTTAATAAACTGAAATATTGAAAAAGAAATAAATGTATCAATAAGTTTGATTCATTAAAAAAAAAAAGAAATTTGGAGTCAAAAGTATCATATTCAGATTTAAAATTACAAAAATGTTTCAAAAATTTATCAAATATACAAATTCCAAATGAAATTGCAGAAATTTTAGCATTAGGAAACAAATATGGTGTGCCTTCTAATGTTAGCAAAATACCGACAAATAACATCATAGCCAATATTGAGAATTGCATTAAAAAAGTAGATAATGACAAACTAAAATTAAATATTAGAAAAACTACTACTCAAATAATCTCAAATCATAATTTCATAAATAAATTCAATAACATAAATAAAATTAATGAACCTATTGAGAAATTTCAAAATAAACATAAAGATTTAATACTATTGAAAGCTGATAAAGGTAATGTAACTGTAGCTGCAAATCGAAATGGTTATATAATCACTATAATGATATTGTAATTAAATGGGAAAACAAAAGGTTCATAACTGAAAGCTTGGCATACAAATTAAAAACACATAACAGTATTGTCTCTAAAGCTTATTCTCTCCCAAAAGTCCACAAACCAGACTTAAAATGGCGGTTGATTGTTTCCGCAATAGGTTCTCCAACTTATAATTTAGCAAAATACATATCCAATTATTTAAAACCAATTTCAGGTAAAACTAAAGCGTTTGTAAAACATAGTTGGGATTTACAAAAAGAGCTTGAAAATATTGAAGTTCCTGATTCACACTATATAGTTTCACTTCATGTAGTATCTATGTATGATTATATTCCATTAGACCTTGCATTAGATTGTATTGCAGAAAAATTAAATTCAAACCATAATTTTAGAAGAATCTCCAAGAGTGAATTTTTAATTGCCACTAGAACAGTATTAAACAACACAGTTTTCTCTTTTATTAATAAATTTGTTTAACAAATTCTAGGTTGCCCTATGGGCTCTCCATTATCCCCTATTGTTTCGAATTTAGTCATGGAAGATATACTAAAAAGGGCTCTAAATGATTCAACTTTTACTCCTATTCTTTACAAACGATACGTGGACGATATCCTAGCAATCGTTTCTACTGAAAAAATAGATGAACTCCTTAACGCTTTTAACAATATGGAAAATTCGATCAAATTCACTATTGAATAAGAAGTTCATGATTCTGTTGCTCATCTAGATTTATTAATTATAAAAACTCCAGAAGGTAGTTTAACTACAAATTGGTATAACAAAATATCTTGGTCAGGACGTTATTTGAATCATCATCAAAGAAAGAATCCATGAGATTTATAATAATTCATCAAAAATCCAAAATGGAATGAAAATTACAATAAATCTGAACAAAAGGTTTCGTTACCATATGTTGAAGGTCTTTCGTTCCGTCTTAGAGGTTCTTTAAAAAAATACAATATTAATGTTTATTTCACCAACAACCACACACTAGATACATTCCCTTCTTTCAAAAATAAAGATAAACACAATAAAGAAAACTCATATTGTATTGTATATATGATAAATTGTAAATGTTGCAATAAAATTTATATTGGTGAGACTATAGGCAACTATAAAATATTTTGTTGTTAACAAATTTTCTTTTTTCATCATTAATGTTTTTAGTTTATTACATCATACATATTTTTAAATATTGGAAATATTGGTAATGAAATTCTAACCTTCTGAATTTCGTACCACATATTTATTTATACTTTCAAAAATTGAAATACTACTGTTGGTGGTATTGCTGCAGAGTGAAAAGATTATTTTTGATGAGAAAAACTTTGTAACATCCAATTTTCCAGAATAAGTTAGTGAATATCGAATATTATTATTTGTTTATCTCCTAAATTATTTGTCGATGATTTGAGGCACTCAACAATTAATTTCTGACAATTGTATAGGAAAAAGTTGTGGATGATTTTCTTGTCAGAAAGATAAGACTTTAGGTTTGTACCTTAATTTTATTATTTTGGCGATAAGAATGCAGAATAAATTTAATAAGAGTCAAGATTGTAGCCAAAGATACGGTGTGATATTCACAAAATACTTGACACGTATCTGAGTAATATTGAAATCCCCATCTTCCTGCTACGTCTTATGTAACCAAATTTCTATAGTGGGACTGACTTATGATGAAATATAAAGATAAATATCTCAGAAGGACAAGCTTGGAGCTTATAAGTAATCTATGAGATCACGGTTAAGACACCGTGTATATATATACAACACTCTAATGTAAGACCAGAAAATTCATTTGATGCAGTGTTAAACAAATTCGGTGTTAACAGATTAATCAATTTGTCCCTTAATTGACAAAAAAATGGGGATCCTTTTTACTCTGGTCTTTACCTTTATGGTTATCCTGAATTCTATTGGTGAATATATTACTATAAAATGTATCTATAATTTTCAAAACATTTTTGAGCTCTACGCAAACAATAATTTGGCCGATATAAGCCTTATTCCATCAAATTGCTATTTTCTCCAAACACTATTTGAGATTCTGCGAAATGAATACGAATTCATTCCGCGGGAATCTAGAATGCGTGTTATACAAAATATAATTCGCAAAATTTTCTTTATTGATACGGAATTTGTACGAATTTCAAACGCAGAAAGTTCATTGATTCAACATTTTTAGCCTACACTTTTCATTCGATTTCGAAGCTCCTTTTTCTTACATAAAAAATTTTTTAATTTTGGAAAAATATGTGCGTTCGCATTTTTTATAGAAAATGTTGTAAATTTATAATTATTCAACAACAAAATTAACATTTTTTCTTATATCTATGCTTAAACTATCTGGAAATAATTTTCCGTTTGTGTGCATAATTTAAAAACACAGTTTAGATGAATTTTAGCCAGAAGTTTGATTTTTTCAACCAATCAATTGTAAATATTTTTTGTCTGGCTCATTGCAATGATAATTCGCAAACATACAAAATATAATAATTATTTAAACAACTTTCATTACAAAATTCAGAGTTTGGCTATTATTCAACGAATAGAATTAGTTTTTTTGCGGAATAAACTAAAAATACCTTTCCGGTGACTTTTTTGGGATAATTTCCATTGTTACGGAAATAAATAATAATAAATGCACCTATTGGTTGAAAAGAAGCCAAACTCTGAATTTGTTAACGAATTTTTGAAAAATAATATAGAGAAATTTCATGTCAAATCATCTGAAGAATTTCAGTTATCATCACTAATTTCAAGGAAAATTCTAGTTTTATTTCTTTAAGGTGTTGAAGGAAAATCATTACAATAATTTTTGGAAAACATCAAAAAACTTAGAAGATACTGAAAATTGAAAATTTTGGTTCTGTTTCTCTTAATCTTCCATAAATGTTATGATTTAGTGATATTCAGGTATATTTTTTTATTTGGTGTGATAGGGCGCAGCTTGAAAAAAATGTATCTGAATAAAAAACTTTAAAAGACTTCTTGCATTTTTCAAAAACTGATATTTAAACTGAATTTCTGAAAAACCCCATTATTCATTTTCTTAATTTTTTTATATAGATAGCTTACAATGTCCTCTACAATCCCTGTAAATATTAAAATAGGATCTCCCTTAGTTTTTAAAAAATTCCAGGTAAACAATAGACTAACAATAGAAGAATATTATAATCGTATGCACGAACTTCAGGGTTCAGACACTTTTCTTCAGAAACTCAGTTTAAATATTACTTTTTGTAAAATCCAAGAAGTTTTTTGAATTTTTTTGTTTGAAAAATAACAATAACTGAAATTCTTCGGATGATTTGACATGAAATTGCTCTCTATAACACATCTTGTTAGCACATATTCATACTGTGAATTTGTTCATTATAGTTGTTCAAAAATTTACAATATAGCATCTATTTTCAATTAGTCGTAACAAAAAATATATTTCTCGCTCATTGCATACCGAAACTCTGAATATCAATGAGGTGAACATTTTCAATCCCAAACAATAACTGATGTTCATGAATTTGTTCATAACTTAATGGAAATTTTGTTTTACATTATTTTTGCTCATTACAAATGTTTTGTAAATAGCTTTAGAACAGATAAGAGACCTTTTTTGATAAATCTAAACATGTTACAAAAAACCCGAGAGGACGGAAAGCCAAATAAGATTGATATTATGTCCAGTGTGCCTATTCACTAGGGTGTTTTAAGATTTCGACTGCTTCTCTATGTTTTCTGGGAAAAATATTGTACGTTTTCGCAATTCATTATTTTGTCAAAGAAAAAAATGATGTGTCCTGTTTCGATATAATGCTCAGCTTGTGCTGATTGCGTGAAATGTGTTAGCCTGACTTTACTCTGATGTTCCTTCACACTTTGGCTAACCGCTCTCCCGGTTTCTCCAATGTAGACTTTGCTACAAGAACAAGCGATTTTATATATTCCCGGATCACTGAAAGGTGCCTCTCTATCTGTAGGGTTATTTAGAAGTTGTCCTATATTCGAAGGTAGTTTAAATATGGTTCGAATGTTGTTTTTGTTAAGAATTCTTCCTATTTGTTCGGTGGTACCTTGCATGTAGGGTAGAATGGTGGTCGTTCTTTTCTCTCTTTCTTGAGTAGTTTGTGTTGTTGTTTTTTTTTTTTTCAGTGTATTTTCTTATTGCTTTATCAATTTGTTTATTTGTGTATTCGTTTCATTTTAGGATTTTGTCAAAATTTTGTTATTCTTTTTGTAAGTTATCTTTATTTGACATTGAGACAGCTCCGTAACCAAGGAGGGTGATGATCTGTAAACTCAACGTCGAAATGTGTTATCAGATCTTTTGTAAACTAGTACGTCAAAGGAAGGCACTATTGCGTATTGATAAATTTCTATGGTGAACTGGATATTAGGGTATAATTGATTGATGAAATCGAAGAACTTGTGTAGTTCAAACAGTCCATGTCTGCAGATGACAAAATTGTCGTCAACGTAACGGTACCAAACTTTCGGTTTAGGCTTGGATTGGTTAAAGATTTTTGTTTCTAGAATTTCCATAAAGATGTTCGCTATCACAGGTGAGATTGGAGATTCCATTGCTACTCCTGAAGTTTTTTCACAGAATTGGTTATCGGAAGAGAAGTAGATGTTATTGAGAAAGTATTCTATCAAAGGTCTGAGATTGAAGGGAAAGTTTGTAAAGGATTCAATACTATTGATTGTATCAGAGATTGGTACTTCCGTAAAGAGAGATATCACGTCGAAACTCACTAGGATGTCTTGAGATTGAATGTGAATATGTTGTATCTTTTTGATGAACTCAAAAGAGTTCTGGACGTGTGTGATAGAGTTTTCTGTGGAAGGAATCAGTTCTTTGACGAAAAAGCCTGCTAGGATATAAGTTGTTGAGTTTATTGCGCTGACGATCGGTCTAAGTGGAATATTATTTCTGTGGAATTTTGGGAGACCTCGAAGTTTTGGGGAGATGAGATTAGTAGGTATTAATTCAGATATTGTTTCGCTGTCAAGTTTTGAGTCCTTCAAAAGGGTTTCTTGTTCTGCTACCTATTGTTTTGTGGTGTCTCTTTTAAGTTTTTTATTTGTATCGTAAGTTAGAAGGTCCATGATTTTGGTATTACAGTCTATTTTATTCATTATTACTGTTGTATTGCCTTTTTCTGCGGGTAAAATTATGATGTCTTCATTTTGATTGAGTTCTCTAATTGCTGTTTTTTCTTGTTTTGTTAAGTTTGAGAAGCGAAGTTTGGTTTGGCGTAAAATGTTACCCGTCCTACGCCGTATTTCATTCGCTTTTTCGGCTGGAAGGGTATATATTGGGGATTCCAAATTACTGATAATTTCTTTTTTGGGATTTTGGAGGGAGTGTTAGTTAATGGTGTGTGCCTTACTGGAAGTAATTTGTTGAATTTTATTTCTTGTTTTCGAGTGAAAAGATCTTTAATCCGTTGGGATTGGTCAAATTGTATGCGGTCCAACATAGATCAAATGTCAATTCTGAGATTGCTTAATTGGAAAAGGTGAAGTTTTAGTAGTTTTCTGGAGGTAGTGTGCAATACTAATTTAGTATACTGTATTCTTCCTTTTAAGAGAAGCTCTCTTGTTTTATGTAGAATTGATTTGGATTTATATGTTCCCAAATGATTTTTTAACTGTAAGAAATTTGTGACGATTTTGTTGTCCCTATACCGTTTTAAGAGAGCTAAAGTAGTAGCTTAGCTTGAGAAGACCTGAGCTTACTCAAAGTGTTATTTTCAGTAAAAAAAAGTCTCCTCGTAGCGTGTACAATCATCGGATGAGTCTGAGCTTCCCAGTTTGATTTTCAATCTTTGGTGTGCCTGTTCAAAATTAAACGTTGCAAAAAAATTTTGGGGACACTGTCATCAAACATTTTTAAAATTCATAGCAACCGAGTTAATGACATTCTTCAAACTAAGGCCGCTACATACTTTAGGCAAAATTACAACCTGATTGCAAAGTCTGGCGAACTTCT
>CAKNXH010002442.1:0-15965 GCA_932178445.1 Andricus quercusramuli
TGTTCATTTGAAAGAAAATATTTGAATTCTCAACCAAAAACTTGAACTTTCAACTAAATAAGAATTATTTTTAACCAAATAGTTTAATTTTCAAGCCAAAAAGACAATTTTTCTACGAAACAGTAGAATTTTCACCATAAAAGTTCATTTAAAATGAAATGCATGAACTTTCAACCAAAAATTGGAACTTTCGACTAAGAAAAAAAAAATTTTAAACAAAAAATGGAAAAGTATATCATTGCCAGTTCAAAAGATTTATTTTCAACCAAACATGAAACGAACTTTCATCAAAATAGTTTAATTATCAACCAGAGATGAACCTTAATAAAAAAATGAATTTTGGAAAAAAAATAATTTTCAATACAAAAAGAAGATTTTATAATAAGATTCTCAAATAAAAAGTTGAACTATCAACAAGCAAGAATAATTTTTTCCCCAAAACACGGATTTTTAACAAAATATATGAATTTCCTGCCGAATAGTTGAATTTCCAACCAAAAAGTTGAATTTTCGACCAAGAAAATTAATTTTCTATAAAAAAATAAGATTTTCCAACTTATCCAATATGCAGAATAAAGTTTTAACCAAAAGTGAAGTAGTTAAATTTTCTGATAAAAAAAATTTCAACCTTAAAAATTAATTTTCAACAAGGTTATTAAATTTTTACCAAATTAAATTAAATTCCGAACCAAAACTATAATAGTAGCCTTTTAATTTAAAAAAAAAACCTTTACCCAAAAAGTTGGATTTATGTTTTGAACCCCCCTTCTCAAACTTGCAACGTAGTTTATGGGAAGTACCACCAGGCCACTTTTTATTTTAGGACTATTGAATATAATAAAAGAACCGAAGATGTGTAACATCTTTAAAACATACTTCAAAATGGCCTCCAGGATACACAGATCGACTCTAATTTCATCCTATGAAGAGCTTTCTACGTCGGTACAGGTGTGAATGTCGTAGATGTAACGCTGAATAAAATTCCAAAGTAGGCCGGTAATATGGTACGTCTCCAGCGTATTCCCAATAGCGATAATGAATAAACATTATTACCTGCAAAATTGTATGGGGTTTTCTCTAAAAAAAAGCTTTGAATTCAAAAAAAAAAAAAGAAACAAAGAAAAATTGGTCAAAGCATGGACAATTGACCTAATAACTTTTTATAATTATTTCTATATTTTTATTTTCAGGTATTATGTCAATTTTGATTAATATAAGTTTCTGTTCTTTATACCGGTAGTTTTCTCTACGAAACTTTGATAAATAAACACGAAAGTCACAGTTGAATTTTGTTCGGAACTGTTGAATTTTCAAGACAATGAGACAACTTTTCTATACAAAATTACATGAATTTTGATTTAAATAGTTGAATTTTTAAACATAAAAGATTAATTTTTCAACCAAAATAAAATAGTTTAATTCTCATTCAGAAAAATTAATTTTCAAACAAAGACATGGACTTTCTACTAAAATTATCAATCTTCCACAAAAAAAATGGTAAGAAATTACATAAATTTTTAACCAAATATTTAAGTTTTTACATTAAAAAGATTATTTTTTGAACAAAAATGGAATAGTTTCATGTGGGAAAAATTAATTTTCAACCGAATAGGTGAAGTTGTAAATTATAAAAGGAAAACAATTTTTAACCAAAAATGGAATAGGTAAATTTTTATTTGGAGAAATTGATTTTACATTTAGAAAATGATTTTGTAATAAAAAGACTTAAATGTTGTACCGCACAGTTGACTTTAAACAAATTTTTGAATTTTAAAGACAGAAAGGCGAATTTCCTATATGAAATAGTAGAATTTTCAACCCGAAAATATGAAATTTTAAGAAAAAAGTTCATTTTCAACCAAATAGTTAAATTTTCAGTTTGAGCAAAAATTTTTTATTCCAAAAAAGGGAAATTTTAATGAAGTTCATTTTTCAACTAAAAATATTAATTTTCCACTAAAATTATGAATCTTGTACCAAAAAAAGAAATTTCTAAGAAATTATATGAATTTTGAACCATATAGTTAAATTTTTAAACCAAAAAGATCAAGTTTTAAACAGAAATGATATACTTAAATTTTCATTGCCAAAAAATTGATTTTAGATTAAGAAAAATGAATCTTTTACATAGCAGTTAAATTTTCAAAACAGACAAATTCTCTATATAAAATAATGGAATTTTCAACCCGATAATATGAAGTTTCAACAAAAAAGTAAGTTTTCAATAAAATACTCAAATTTTAACTTGATACATTTAGTTTTCAATCCTAAAAATAAATTTTCAAAAAAATTCACACATGTTTTACCAAATAGTTGACTTTTCAATAAGGATTCATTTTCTACAAAAAGAAAAGACGAATTTTTAACAAACCACATTAATTTTCAACCAAATAGGTGAAGTCCTAAAATAAATAAAAATTTTTTTACCATAAATGGAACAGGTAACTTTTCATTTCAAGAAATTGACTTTTACTTAAAAAAATTATTTTGTGAGAAAAGAGACTAATCTTCTACAAAAAAGTTAAATTTTCTACCGCATACTTGTCTTTTCAAAGAAATTTTTGAATTTCAAAGACAACAAGATGAATTTCCTGTATAAAATAGTAGAATTTTCAAGCCGAGAATATGAAATTTTCTCCAAAAAGTTCATTTTCAACCAAATGGTTGAATTTTCAGTTTAAGAAATAAGTTTTTCACTCCAAAAAAGGGAAATTCTAAAAAAGTTCATTTTTCAACTAAACATATAAATTTTCTACTAAACTTATGATTGTCCCACCAAAAAAAGAAATTTGTAAGAAATTACATAAATTTTGAACCACATAGATAAATTTTTTAACTAAAAAGATTAATTTTCAAACAAAAATGAAATACTTAAATTTTCATTGTAAAACATAATTTTAAATAAAGAAAAATGTATCTTTTACAAAGCAGTTGCATTTTTGAAACATACTAATTTTCTATATAAAATAATGGAATTTTCAACCCGATAATATGAAGTTTCAACAAAAAGGTCAGCTTTCAATCAAACAGTTCAATTTTAACTTGACACATTGAGTTTTCAATCCCAAAAATAAATTGTCAAAAAAATGCACACATTTTTAACCAATTAGCTGACTTTTGAATCAAGATTAATGATAATTACCTTTGAATATTTTAATTATATTTCGCCCACACTTCCAGCTCTTCATCAGCTTCACGTACGACGACACAGACCCTTCCATCGATACTTGCACGACAAATTTGCAATAGGAGACAACTGAAAGATAAAGTTTTATTGTTAAATTAATAATTACAAATCAAGTTTAAACTGCATTAATTAATGCTAGAATAATCAGTGATTACTCAAATAATTATAAATGACTTTAAACTTGTATTATAATATAACCTAAAAAATATCAGTATTAACTGTTTCGAATGTCACAAAATTATGTAAAATAGATGCTTACCAATACGATCGTTTGCATTCCCAACACTAGGGAATAACTCTAGCAACACCGCAAGCACAACACTAGCACCACTAGCAATATTTGGCAATACTTTAAAAACAGTTTATCGGATGGATCAGCACCACGCGGTCCACTTGTCCGTCATGCAAATTGGCACTAATTAGCGATACCCGGTAACCTCTAAATTTTCACGCGCATGATTGACGCGCAAACGTCGAGCAATCGAGCATATGCGATGGTTTATCTATTCCTTCGTGGATGGTCGAAATGAGTGGAAAAAAGATGCGCGTATGGACCATCCCGAAAGGGATACCTTAGTTATCCTTGACAGTGAATCTGATGTTCTTATAACCGTCAGACTGGCCATAAAATAAAAGTCTTTCTGACTATGTCTCAAAAATTTTGGAAGGACCGTTCGGCCATATAGAAGGACTGACTGGCTCTCTAAATTTTGACTTTCTAACTTTGACCATCCATTTTTCTCCGTGTAGCCTGGAATTTTTTTTCAAGTTCAAGTGAAAATCCTCTATTATATTTATATGAAGTATTATAATGATGAAAGCATTTTTTCTAAATCAAACAAAAATTGAAACATTTTGTTATTAACTTTTTATGTTTCTCAGTGCGATGAAGCTATACTTGGTTCTTTATAGCGTGTACATAAAATCTTTAATAACAAAAATGAGAAAAAAGACCTAATTGATACAGGGGTAGGAAAATAAATTTCTCATCAACTTTTTTGTTCTCAATTACCGGTTATTGGCTGATAAGTGCTTGATGAGTAAGTAAACGTGCAAGGTGGTACCGAGGCGGGAGAAGATGAAAGATGAGCTCGGTGACTCGAAAGACCAATGCACTCTAATCAATATTTACGTAATCAATCGTGCGCCAATTGGATGTATAAGATCTGCAACATGTGTTATCCGGTACTATTAAAAGCAATTACATTTGCCATTCCGACCCCTAGATAAGGAAAATGTCAAGATCAGACTAATTATTATCTAGACCATGAGCGGTCACTGTCACGGTCAAGTTTATTATCAATGACAGAATACTTGATCGATGAAATGGAACTTTTTCCACTTTCAGTTCACTCATTCACCTATCTTTCCATTTCTCTGTTTCAATACCCTTATAAAACAGTTTCTTGAATCAAATAAAATTTTCTGGTATCAAATAAAACTGTCTTGAATAAAATAAAATATACTTGATTCCAAGAAATGATCGTAATGAATACAAGGGTGGACCAAAAAACTCAGAATGATTAGATTCATTGGTAATGACAATACAAAGTTCCTTTGTCACATTACGAACAGATTTAAACAAAATTTCAAAAAATTTCTCATCATTGGGCAAGTCGATTGGAAATTTTTTGAAACAACATTTTTTGTTGAAATATTATTATTATACCATTAAGCCATTTCCCTTTCGGGGTAGGCGTAACTTGCTCGGTGAGGAAAGGAAGAGTATCAGGCAGGGGGTATAGATTTTTTAGATTGCTCTAGAATTCTCGTGTTTTTTATTTTAATGATTTAATGATTGTGTGGATCCCCACTTGGACCAATTAGCATCCAAGGTCTTTGTTTCAGGCGTCATTCACTCTATTGTCACTCTGCTTACGAACTATTTGTCGCTACACTTTTCTGTCCTGGTATACTATTCTAGCTTCCTTCACGTCCATGCATTTTTTTTATGCATAAATGTGATAAGTAGTCATGAGGACATAGCGCATCTTTGTTTCACGCCTTGCATAATAACGAATCAGTCACTCAGTTTCCTATTAACCCTTATACTCGCTTCACTACCTGTATATATTATTTATATTTCTTGTAGGAGCCCTCCCTTGACTCCGTACTCTTTAAGTACTTCCCAAAGTTTAATTTTATTTACCTTGTCAAACGCTTTTTCTAGGTCAACAAATGCACAGAAAACTTTCTTTCCTACTCTCAAGCTTTTTTTTGTGATCTGTATTAAACTAAATATTTGATCGGTACATAATCTTCCAGGCATAAATCCACTTTAGACTTCCCATATCTTTTCTTCTGTAATTTTCATTACCATACGAAAAAGTATTTTTGAGTATATTTTACTTACGGTACTTAATAAGATGATACCTCTGTAATTATTGCAGTTGGTTTTATCTCCCTATCTTTTGTATATTGGCACGATAATCGCTTTTCTTCAATCGTCTGGGACTTCTCCCGTCTCGATACATAAATTTATCAATTCGCACAACCTGTGAGGTTTGTACTCGCTATACCGTATGTAAGCATTTCAGCGCTAATACTGTCTATACCAGCAGCCTTACCGTTTTGCCAAGTTCTTAATTATATCTCTGACCTCAGTGACAGAGACTTTTTCAATTTTGTTTTCTAATACATTATGTTCTATGTCCCAGTTTTATTTTCCTATATCTTCACCTCCTAATAGTTCTTTAAAAGAGTCTTTTAAAGCGTCTACTATCCCGTCTGTATCATATAGAATTTCACCATTGCTGTTTCTCATGCTGACAAACTCTGTACTTTTACTTTCCTTCATCTCATTAAGTAATAGTTTTATGGTTTCTTCAAAGTGGTTTTGTATTTTCGTCTCTTCTGTTTTGATTTTTTCTTTCCTTGACTAGTCGTTCAACTTTCCTCTTTTTGTGTCTGTAATTATTTTTAAGTCTATTTCTCTCCTCATTGCTAAGACCTGTCATGCTCAGCGTTTTATTGTGCGCTTCTTTCTTTTCTTTTTGGGCTGCCGCAATTTCATCGTTCCACCACGCATCGCCAAACTTTCTTCCTACCACTGCACTGCCGTACCACAGACTTCAATCGCAGCTTTAACAATGATGTCCCGTAAGAAAATCCACGCGCCCTCTATATCTTTATTGCTTTTAAGCGCCTCCCAACTTGCCTTATATATGCGTTCGTTTATCTTATTCTGAAAATCTATTCACACTTCTGGTTTCTGTACATTTTCAATCTTGATTCGCTTTTGTTTCGTTTTTTTTTGTTCCCTTTCTTTTCCATCCCCGCCCTAAGTTTATTTTGGAACTCCTTATGACTCTTGTATCTTTTACTAGTGCTCTTAGTCTTTCATCCGCAATAACGAAGTCAATTATACTGCGGTTATTTCCTTTACACTAGGTGCACGTGTGGATCATTTTATGTCTGAACCAAGTACTTGTAATAAAGAGGCCCTTTTCTAAGCATAAGCTAACTAATTTTTCCCCGTTATAATTCTTCTTGATGGATCCCTAAACTTACCTAGCCCCTTTTCTGTATCTGTATCCCATCCCAGAAGGCGTCTTCGACTTCTCTCGGATCGCTATCAACTGGGACGTAGCACGCTATGATGAATAATCTTCTGATTCCTACCTTCATTCTAGCCCACAGCAATCTGGGTGATACAAAATCATGATCTTTGAAATGCTTTCTTGCTTTTTTATTCATAATTCAACCGACCTCTTGACTACCATGTGATTCACTACCTACTCCTGAACATATTTCAAAACCGCCTTTCAACGCCCCAGTTTCTATGTTTCTAGTTTCGTAACCCTTTTTTTTTGTCTCAGGTAGACATAAAATATCTAGTTTGTTTACGTGCATAGTTTCTCGTAGTTCTCTTACCTTGAGATCATTCACTTCTCTAGCATTCCCAATACCCAGTCTCCATTCATGGCCTGAAACTCGACCTTTACGTTTACCGTGTGTATGCATTTCGTCAATTAAATTTTCAGTCCATTCCGAGGCTACTTTATTGTTTTTATTATTCATTGTTTAGATTGTACACGCAACTACCACCTTTATGCGCGAAATTTGCTTTGCGAGTTGAAATCATGTCCAAATTAAGTAGTGATTCGTCGTATGTTTTTTTTTGTTGTTTTTTTTTTGTAGAGGGGGTGAGAATGCATCTACACACTGAGTGTGGGACTGGACCTAAAAAACGGTAATACCCACTAAACTCACCTCCTCTTCCTGCCAACCCATGCTCCCGAAATCCGCTTTCGCATTACTTCAGGAATATGGGGGTAAGGCCAGTAAGCCGTGCTTCGGCTTCCAATTTTAGGCGCTAGCTTGGCATTCCACCTCTTCACCCCCAACCAGGATGCACGCATCGTCCTCAGTAGTGTGGTGGTACCACACATCGGGCTCGTCGGCCTTCGGCATCTTGGTTGGGTGTAGTCACTTATTGCCGTCGTTCATCTTCTTCCTCGAGGCTACCTCCCTGAACGACACCCACCTTATCGTCTCCGGCAGGTGGTACCTACGCACTCCGCAGCCCTATGGCCCTCTTTGCCACATCTCCTGCATGCTTTTTTCCGGTTTGGAGCCTTACAATTTGCCGCCATATGACTGAAGTCAAGACAACGGTAACAGCGTAGCACCTCCGTCTTTTTCCGGACCCTACAGGACATGCAACCCACCTTAAGATGTCCTGTCCCGATGAGACGCTACGCCAGCTCCTTATTCAGCTCCACGTATGCCTTAAGCTTAAGGTGACCCCTGAAAGCCCTCTTCGTCAAACACACTTTGACATTGTCTGGATCTACGCCGCCAAAGTAGTGACATACCGCCTCCGTCACCTCCTCCACGTCGGTTGTCGTGTCCAAATCCAGGACTTCGACTTCCGTGCGTGGGACGAGCTCTCGCACGGATGCGCCGACTGCCTTCCGGATGGCAGACGACAGCTTTGCCCTGTCGTCCGCCACCGGGCCTACTTCAATGAGGACCTCTCCTTCTTCGTCTCTCGGACACCCCTGATTCTGACACCAAGGGTGTCCGTTTTAACCTTCTGTTTGAGGTCCTTCAAGACCTCGGCGTACCTCGACCCCTGAGCCGGCTTCATCAAAACCGCCTCAGGTCGGGCTCTCCGCTGCGGCTCCTTCTTCTTCGTGAGGGGTGAAAGTGTTGTTGCCCCTGCATCATTTTTCTTCGGGGTAGAAGACGCTGCTGCTGTAGTGGTGCGCGTCCTCGGCTTCTTCTTCATTGGCTTAGAGGAGTCTGCCTCAACGGGACTCAGAGTGGGCTCCTTCTAGTGCTTCCCTGTATAGGGAGTGGGAGTTTCCATGGTTTCTTCGGTCTGAGTACCGTTGTGGCTTGCCTTTTTCTTCGCCTTAGCCATCTTCACTAATTCTCTCCCCTTTTTGCCGGCGGTTGTTCCAACTTCTATTTGATCGAAACTGAACCGGTAATCGATACGACCTGTGGTAAAATCCAGCTTGTGCGCCAGATCTTTTAATCCAGCCCATACTTGATTGGCATGAACATGTTCCTCTTTGTATCCGAAAAATCCTGCATCCTTTTAACAGCTAGCTTCAACTCCTTGATGAGCTCCCGAGCCTCTCCCAAAAATTGCTCCACTTTCATAATATCTTGCTTGGCCTCAGTCTTTTGACTAACCTCAAGCTCCTCCGTCACGTCCAATGGACCACCCAACTCCTCACAGACGCTTTGATTTAAGTTTTTATTCTTCTCCATACTGTTCTGTTTTTGGTTCCGAATTCATCTTCTTCGTTTAAAAATTTTATTATTTGGTTAAAAATGTAATTATTTTTATGAAGATTCAACTGTTTTGTTCAATAGTCATTCTTTGTGGTTAAAAATTCAATCATTTGGTTGAAAATGACCTTTTTTGTTGAATATTCATAACGTTGGCTTAAAAATTCAACAACTTGGTTAGATTTTTTTTCTTTCTTGACTAAAACAACTTTTGGTTCAAAATTCAAACATTTTTTTGAAAATTTGTTTTTTTTTTCATTAAAAATTAATCTCCTTTAAATGCGATGTCATCTTTGTTCATTCAAAATGCAACTGTTTAGTTCGAATTTGAATTACTTTGTTAAAAATTCATTTGATTAGATGAAGGTGGAACTATTTTGTTTGAAAGTTCGTTTTTTAAAATTAAAAATTGCTTTTCTTAACTAAAAATATAAATATTCTATTTTCGACTGAAAATCAATCATTTCAGTTGAAAAATCAACAATTACATTTTTCTTTGAGAGTTCATCTTCTTTGGTTGAGAACCAATTTTTCGAATTGCAAATTTATTTTCATGTTGAAAATTCAATTGATTTGTAAAGAATAATCTAATAGGCTTAACAATTTAATTCTTTTGTTAATGGTTCATCTGTTCAGGTTAAAAATTTTATTATATAGTTATAAAACTCAACTGTTTAGTTCGAATTTGAATTACTTTGTTAAAAATTCATTTGATTAGATGAAGGTGGAACTATTTTGTTTGAAAGTTCGTTTTTTAAAATTAAAAATTGCTTTTCTTAACTAAAAATATAAATATTCTATTTTCGACTGAAAATGAATCATTTCAGTTGAAAAATCAACAATTACATTTTTCTTTGAGAATTCATCTTCTGTGGTTGAGAATAAATTTTTTGAATTGCAAATTTATTTCCATGTTGAAAATTCAATTGATTTGTAAAAATTAATCTAATAGGCTTAAAAATTTAATTCTTTTGTTAATGGTTCATCTGTTCAGGTTAAAATTTTTATTATATAGTTATAAAATTAAACTGTTTAGTTGAAAATTAACTTTTTTGTTGAAAATTCTTATTTTTGGGGTAAAATTCAACTGTTTTGTACAGGATTCGCCTTTTTGACTTCAAAATATAACAATTTTGTTGCGTTTTTTCAGTCTGGATTAAAAGATCTTCCTTACTTGAAAATTAAACTCTTTTGTTAAAAATTCCTTTTTTTGTTTGGAAATTCATCTCTTTTAACAGAAATTTGATCATTTTTAGTTATAAGTGCAGCTGTGTTTAGTTACAAAATAATCTGTTTTGGTTTTCGATTCAACGATTTGGTTCAAAATTAATTTTTTAAATTAAAAAATCAATTGTTTGGCGTTTTTTAAAGAAAATTCGTCCGTATGGATTTGAAATTGAATTGTTTAAAAAATTCGACTTTTCGACTGAAAAATTCTTCGGTTTATTTGAAACATTTTGAAGTTTCATTTTTGAATTTAAAATTCGACCGTCTGGTTGAAAAGTCATCTTTGTAGGTTAAAACTTCAAATATTTGTTCAAAAATTCAACTATTTTGTTGAAAATTTAATTATTTTGTTGAAAATTCAACTATTTTTTCTAAGTCATCTTTTTTGGTCGAAAATTCAACTGTTTTGATTAAAACTCGTGTTTCAGGATAGAAAATTCGTCCTTTATTTGAATTGAAAGTTGATCTTTTTTGGTAGAAAAGTTCGTAATTGAAAATTAATCTTTCTTCTGAAAAATTCTTCGTTTTGGTTTGAAGATTCAACTATTTGGTCAAAAATGAAACTGTTTCGGTTAAAGTTCAATCTTTTCTGTTTTTAAAAATTCAATTATTGGCTTAAAAATGCTACTGTTTTGTTGAAAATTCGTCTCTTTTGCTTGAAAGTTCAACCACTCTGTTGAAAATGCATATGTTTGCTCTAAATTAATTTTTTTTAGTCGATAATCCAAATATTTGATTGATCAATCATCTTCCTTGGTTGAAAATTAATCATTTTTGCTTGAAAATTCAACTATTTTGTTGAAAATACAAGTATTTGGACCTAGAATCTTAACAATTTCATATTGAATTCAGTATAGTACCTATACATTAATTTTATTTGAAAAGATTCATTCTCCTATTATTCCCCTATTTTTTGTGTGAAAAATCACCTTATTTCCCCTGTTTAAGAGTATTTTTGTGTTCTGATGTCTTTTGCTCTCAACTTACATAATTTATTTCATTGTATATTACACAACTCTTGGGTTGTATATAAAAAAAATGAAAAGTGCACAACCTCTATACACAAAAACGTAAATAACTTGAAAAATAAGCGTGCGCAATGTTCATGCGGAATATATGACCCCATAAACTCTCCCAGGGCAATGAATCGTCCGAATTTTATCGTCTTATCGTCGAAAGAACTTCATGTGAAGTGCTCATAGTCGTTGTGCGGAAGTTTCTCATGCCATGATTGTCCACTATTTCCTTTTATTGTGCGAACATATCCATCTTTTCTCTCGTTTCTTCGAGAGAAAACTTATAAAGGGGATCTGAGAATTTATAGAAAACATTCTTTTCACAGAAAAAACTAGGTGTGAATTAAACACTAATTTCAAGTCACAATTTACCTGCCAAAAAAATTACCCGTGGCATATGAATGCTATACTGCAAAAAAGCCCAAGTCCGAGAGGTTTTTGAAGCATAACCATGGCAAAGTAAACCGTTCTAATTCTACCTGCAAAAAAATGTATCACTGCGTTTTTACCAGTGATGGGTGAGTTACTTTTTAAAAGGAACTAGTTATAGTTACCGTTACATCACGAAAAATATAACTAGTTGTTGTTATTGTTACCGATTCAAATTATAATTTTATCTTAGTTGCATTTTCCAAAAATAAGAACCATCGTTACTTTCTTAGTCACTTTTGTATTTTAGAAATATATATCCAGATTTAATTTTTACAAGACTTCATTCATAACTTACGAGTGATAGTTGATACACTGTTTAATGAAAGTCGTAGGTTGGTCGTGACCCACATAATATTTCTAAAACAAGGAATTTTTGAGAAAATTTTGAATTTCCGTGTGCAAGAAAAATTGCAGATTTCTTATTTTGAGCTATAAATCTCTTTGGCGCTGAAAATTAATTATTTCTTTCTAAAAGTGTTTCTTTAGATTTACCTATTTACGACTTCCACTTCTAGAAAATTTGTAATATTCTAAGACCAGCAGAACATTTTTTAGTAGACGTGGAATTTTCAACAAAATACATGAATTTTCAAATCAAAATGATAAATTATCAACCGAAACAGACATATTTTCAACTAAATATCTGCATCTTACAAAATACATGCATTTTCAAATAAAGAAATTTTAAAAATTCAACCAAATAGTTGAATCTTTAACTAAGCAATATAAATTTCAAACCAAAAATGGAATGGAACAATTTTAACCAAGTAGTTCAACCAAAAATGATGTATTCTCAGTGAAAAAAGGTATTAGTTGAAATTTCAACCAAAAAAGATTTTCATTTAGAATCAGGTACAGTTGAACTCAACCAAAAATACGAATTTGCAACAAAATAGGTAATTTGAAACAAAAGAGATGAATTTGCAACCCAGAAGATAATTTGTTACCAAAAAAGAGGAACTTTTAACAAAATACATGAATTTTTTCCCAATTAAAATAATAATTTTGAGCGGAAAAAGATGAATTCTTGACCAAAAATGTATTAGTTGATATTTCATTCAAAAAATATTTTTTTTTTAAATCAAAAACAGTTACATTCAACCAAAACACAATTTTTCAACAAGATAGTTAAATTTGCAGTCAAGACAGAAAAAAAATCGACCAGATTGTTGAAGTTTCAAGCCAAAAAAGGCGAATTATCAATCAAAAAGTTGTTTTTCAACCAAATAATAATATTTTTATCCAAAAAGAAGAATTCTCAATCAAAATTGTAATAGTCGAAATTTCAAACAAAAAAGACGAATTTTCAACAAGATTCATTAATTTTAAACCAAAAAAATTTTTAATTTCAAATGAAAAACAGTTTAATTCAATCAAAAAACTAGTTTTCAATAAAACAGTTGAACTTTTAACCGAATGAAATGATTTTCTTTTAAAATCGTTCAATTTCGAACAAAATAATTAAATTTTCAACCAAATAATTAAATTTTTAACCAAAGAAGTTGAATTTTCCATTAAAATAATAAGTAAAATAACTGGAATAGTTCAATTTCCATTCGTAAAAATTCATTACACAGCCACACAATAGTTATTTGTGATACAAGTGCGTAAAATAGGTTATTGTGTGCGAGTGTGAATTTTGCAGCATAAGCTGGAGGCTGGAAGCATGAGTCGGTGGTTATCGCACGAGCGAAGCGAGTGCGAAAATGTAAACGAGTTCTTCGAACCGCAGGCGAATGATGCAATCATGCGAGTTAACAATCACCTACCCGCACGTGTATCACACGCTATTTTTTGCAACGCCCGTCCGAAAAAGTTGTCAGGAGGTGGTAACGAAAAATACTAATTTTATATTGCATAGAGTGGAGTAAAGAAATTACAAAAAAAAATGTTTTTCAATGTTTGAAAAAAAATTTTTTTTTCAATTTTTGAAAAAAAATGTTCTGAAAAAAAATTTGTGCAAAGAAATGTTTGACAAAAAATTTTGAAACAAAAAAATGTGTGAAAAAAAATGTTGTGAAAAAAATTTTTCGAAAAAAAAAAAATTTTGTGAAAAAAAATTTTGAAAAAAAAATTTGTTGAAAAAAATTATTGAAAAAAATTTTGGTGTCTATGCTTCCCCCCCCCCCCCCCGGGGGCTACTAAACCCAAAAAACAAAACTTCAATCACTAAAACATTTGTTCAAGTTAAATGTAAAATTATTTCAAGAAGATACCAACACCAGTGTTTAAAGTTATCTTTGCCAGTGTCTAAAGTATCTCATCTCGAATGTGCGCATGCGCAGCTTTTTCACCAGTGTCTAAAGTAAGCCATCTTCAAACTGCGCATGCGAGAAAAATTTTTCACGCACAATATGCTCAAAAAAGGTCCTTTGGGCACCATCTACATGCATGCAAACGTCAACTTTAGAGGTGGGTGTTGCAAAAAAAAATCTGTTTTCGGGTCTGGAAGTCAGACTATGCTTACTATATGTTTTTGATGTCGCTGAATCCGAATGCGAGGTCCAACAAAACTCCAGCACGTCAGGGTTCTAACATAACCTCAAGAAACCTCATAAAAAATCTTGTTCCGGGTCTGGAGGTCCGACCATGTTTACTATAGGTTTTTATGGTCGCTGAATCCGAATCCGAGGTCCAAAAAACCCCAGCACGTCAGGGTTCTGAGATAACCTCAAAAATCCTCACAAAATGTTTTTTTCAAGGCTGGGGGTCAGACCATGTTAATTATATGTTTCTGGGGTCGCTGAAAAAATCGTCTCTTTCTCAGGTATCTGATGTGCTGGAGTTTTTTAGACTACAGATTCGGATTCAGTGACCCCAAAAACATATAGTAAACATTCTCTAACCCACGAACTCGCAAAAAAAATTCTATGAAGTTTTTTGAGGTTATGTCAGAACCCTGACGTGCTAGGGTTTTTTGGAGCTCGGATTTGGATTCAGTGACCCCAAAAACATATAGTAAACATGGTCTGACCTCCAGACCAGGGAAAATTATTTTTTTATTTCTCTCTAGGTGTTTTAATAGATTTTAGAAAATTTTGAATCCCAGGGTGGGAAAAAAATTTAAATTTCCCTAAATTGTGCTATCAGTTTCTATTGCTGTCTGCCACAACAATTTGAATAGTGAAAATAAAAAAATATTTGGAAAAGCAATAAAAATTCATTGGTTGTCGTAAAAAAGACTCTTGAACTACATTTCGAAAATAACTAAAAAATAACGGTTTTTATAGTTACTGTTGCTGGAAAAAAATGTAACTCGTTACCAATTCGTTACTTATAAAGTAAAAAACTAGTTAAAAGGAACTAGTTACTTACTATCCCTGGTTTTTACTGTGCTCAGATTAAAAATACCAGTAAGAACCCCTCTTTGTCAAAAAATTAAAAACCGCGAAACATCTTGGATCTTCCTTGGAAGGCAATTATCGATTCTCTTTCAGGGTTTTAATCCCAGGGGAGAAATCAAGCTTCAGCAGATTGAGTTTATCGAAGCAATTATCGGTTTTTTCGTTGCTTTTAAAATTGAACGGGCCATTAGGCGAGGCAGTCGACGAATTTAAAACAGGTGCTTTTTTCCAAGATGTGGGCGAATTGTTACTAAGTGCCTCTTCAATTACCCTGGTGCGCCAGCACCTGCGACACGATGGAAAAGAAGTGGGAATTTCTTGCAAATTGCGTTGACTCCAAGTCCCCATGCACTAACTTCTTTCTTCTTGGCCAAATTACATTCTTTATGCGAAGCCTCATTCCGACAATCATTCATCTCCTTTCTTTCCGAGATCTTCCTTTTCTTTTCGTTGTCTTCATTTTCTTCTCTTATTCCAAATAAAAAGAAAAACTTGCACTTCATACATATACAATGTCCTCCGCAGTCTATTTTTCGTTGATGCCTCCGCATACTTTGCACCTTTTCCCTCTTATTGTTCAATTCTGGGGTCTCCATCGATTAGCCGCTTCTCTTTCCCTTCCGCTATTTTCATTTGTCCAACTTTTAGTTTCGCTTCCAACTTTCTAAAGACCGGAATCAGCGGGATGCAATTTATGATTTTTTGCTTAAGCTATAACGTAATTTAGCGTGATAAATGTGTGGCTCTTTATTGGATGAAAAGTTCATATTTCTACTTATAAGATATTAAATTGCTAAAAAATCCTATTTTTTTAATAAGGGTTCTCATTAATTACTAATTGACATTTAAAAGCATTTCAATTCAAAATACAGTAAGGGAGCCTCCATTAATTGCGTAAGTTTTTTCTAATTATTTCGTTAAAATATTCTCAAGTGCCGTTCATAAACTGCTTGACCAATTTGGAGCTAGGTTCGGGGGGGGGGGGGGGGGGGGGGGGGGGGGGGGGGGGGGGGG
>CAKNXH010002442.1:16065-72065 GCA_932178445.1 Andricus quercusramuli
GCTCGTTGATGATCGTAGCCCCCTACATCGAAAAGTAACGTGACCCAAAATTCTCTTAAATCAGAGGAAATAGTGTGATTTTCAAATAAATAGTTAACTTATCAACCAGAAAAGATTTTCTAGCAAAATAAATGAATTTTCAACGACAAAAAATGTATGGTCAACCAAACAGTTACATTGACAACCAAATAGTTAAACTTTCGAGTTAAAAAAATGTATTTTCAAAAATGGTTAAACTTTTAACAACAAAAGATCAGTTATCAAAATAGTTGATTTTTCAACCCACAAATATGAATTTTTAACCAAATATTCGGATTGTAAAATAAATAAGCAATTGAATCCTCAACCTAATAGATGAATTTTCAATGAAAAAAGATGAATTTTAATCCAAATTATTTAATTTTCAACTACAAAAATCTAAGTCCTAACAAATTTAATTCTTAAAAAAGACCTTGAACCTGAAATGGAATCATCAAATCTTCAGTTTAAAAAATTAATTCTCATAAAAAAACGAACTTTTAACCAGTTTCTTTCAACCAAAAAAATCCTTTGAAGTCCGGCGACCTTGTTTTAAAATATTTCGATATCTCTTAAAATTCCTTAAAATCCCTTAAAATCCGCTGAAATCACTCTTAATTCCTAAAAATCCTTCAGAATCTCTTGGAATCCGTCGAAATACAGTCAAATCCTTAAACACCTGATGAAGCTCCTTGACATACCCTTAAACTTTTGTGATGCTCTGAGATCTTTTGAAATTCCTTATTATCTAATAAAATCCCCAAAAAGCTTTGGAAATCTCGTTAAGTTCCGTAAAATGTTGTAATTCATGGACACACATTAAAAACGTTGGAAATACCTTAAAATCCCTTGAAATCTGTTAAAATTCTTTAAAATCGCTGGAAATGTTTTGAAATCTCGTTTACACCGAGAATAATGAAAATATTGAGTAAAAAATGTAAAATCTTACAAAAGAAGAGGAAGGGAGAGTACAAAATTTTAAAAATCATCCTTGCGTAATAAATGGACCTTCCTGAACAAATTTTATTATTTGTTCAATTTGGAAGATTGGAAAACTTGAACTTAAAAACTTTAAAATTACAAATTTAGAAACTGCAGACGTCGAAAAAATCGTCATAAATTGTCGCAAAGTAAGTTAAGTGATGTTAAAAATTATCGTTTAAAAAACCTCCGAATGTATTTTTGCAGGACCGTTAAAATTGCTAATTATTTAAATGAAGTCCAGGACTGAAATATAAAGTACATATATAAACCCTTCTTCAATTATTTATTATTCATCAATTCATAAATGCAATTTCCCAAGTCAGCGCAGTAAACGAAATTCCTATTTGCATGTTGTCTCCGTTATATCCCTTTTTTCCTCTCTTTTCTCATTTTTTTTGTCACATTTGGGCTCAACGGCGTCGTCGACGTATACCAACTTCAATTTCAATTAACCGGATTGCCGTTAGACAACACGGCTTTCCGCCTCTTTCCATCTTTTCATCCACCCGTTTTGTTGCAATGCGCCCACTACGAATCGATAAGCGCGTCTGTCCCCTGCAAACCGAAATCCAACGCGTGAATAAACTCCCGACTGAAAAAGAAGGAAAGGAACTTTCTGACTTCAAACTGAAAACTATCCGAGCATCTGTCACCGCAATTTATGCTCGATCTGATCGTAACTCTCCTCAAAGTGATTTTAAATTGATGACTGGTTTACCAATTGATGCCTGTGTGTCAATTAGTTTGTTATTTCCTGATTGGGTGGATAAAGTAAATTAGTTTCGTGGGTTTAAAGCTTAAACTGTTTGCACCCCGTTAATACACTTCAGCCCCTCCGCTCCACCACTCTCCCAGGCTTCATCTACAACCCTCCTTCATTGAACTACTCTTCCACAAACGACTCCCCCATATCTCTTTTTATCTCATTTCCCCTCCCCCTTTCTGCTCTTTACTAAAATTTCCTCCCCTTCTCTTGCCCATTTCCCATAACAACCTCCTACCCAATTTCTCATATTCCCTGGTCCCTTCTTCTCCTCACCTCCTCTATCACTATGCCATCAGCCCTTCTCTCTGTCTCTACCCATATAGTTCCATAATTTTCTCCCCCTTACCGCCTCTCAATCCTCTCTCGGTCGCAGTATACTTTTACTTCACTATTTTGACCCATCAACCCTTCTTTTCCCTCACTCAAATCCCTCTGCCCTTCTCTTCCCTCACTCAAATCCCTCTGCCCTTCTTTTCCCTCACTCAAATCCCTCTGCCCTTCTCTTTCCCTTATCACCCTTCGACCCCATTTCCCATATCACCCTTCTACCCTATTTCTCATATACTCCGGTTCCCTTTACACCTCACCTCTTCTGCCACTATCCTATCAGCCTTTCTCTCTACCCATCTTATCCCACAATTATCTCCTCCTTACCGCCTTTCAATTCTCTCTTGGCCGCATTATACTCTCATCACTAGAGAGTGATGAGATTACTCATTTGACAACCCCCTCCCCCTCCCACTCTCATCTACCCTTCACTGTTTTCACCCATCTACCCTACTTTCCCCTCACTGAAATCCCTCTCCCCTTCTCTTTTCCCATTTCCCATATTACCCTCCTAACCTACTTGTCTTATACCCCGTTCCTCCATACTCCCTCACCACCTCTGCCTCTATCCCCACTACTCCTTGTCTCCTCTGCATCCATTCTATCACCCCCTTTCCCCCCTCACCATCCTCGCCTGACTCTCCTTATCCCCCTCTTTCACCCTCTCTATCACTCCATCCCACAACCACAATAGTTTTTGTAATTGAATCTCTTCTAAATCTAGCTTCTTCAACTTCTTAACCATGTTTTAAAAATGGTTGAATTAAAAACAATCATGACTAATTTTTTTCACGTAAAATATTGCCCATAGAACATAGAACAGAACCCATTATTATGTAAAATTTAATTTCAAAACACATTGTTAAAAAAAACTTTTTTTTGTAAGTTTTGAAATATTTTCATTAAAAATATTGTTGTTCATTTAAAACGACATCCTCAACAGATATTATTTTGATTCTTACACGGAAAAAAATACTTTGTCAATGTAAAAAAAAATTGATACTTCAACAAAATAAATTTGTAAAGATTGGACTATTAAAAAAAATGGGTTAAATTAACAAAGTTGGCATTGTTAGGAAAATCTTTGTAACAGTGACAAAGTTATTTGTTTATATAATATAATATATAATTATTAAGAAATATTTTTAATTTTAATAAATAATGTTTAATGGAACAAATAATCCTGTTTGTCAGAGTAACAAGTAACTTTGTTAGTTATGAATTGGTTTCATGGTAACAATGTGAGTTTGTTATTTCAGTAAACAGGTTTTGTTATGGAATTAAAAAAGTTGGCATTGTTATTTCAACTATGTTTTATTTGTCAATATAATCATGTCATTTGATAAAACAACATTATTTTCAGTAACAAATTATTAGATTGTTAAAATGACAAAGCCTTTTTTTCCGTGTAAAATCATAAAAGAACTATTTTGTAAGATATCTGTTTTTCGGCACAACAACCACCTTAAGGAGTAAAACAGAAAAATCTCAAACCTTCAAATTGTCTTTAGATGGTCCAACTTTGCTCATCACATGAAATTCAATAACCTTATAAAATTGAAGTTTTATTACAAATTATCTCCTTTTTTTGTTCTTTTAAGATTAGGGAAATAAATTTAGTTAATGTTCCATTTTAAGTTAACTAATAACCAAGAAAGTATGAAAAATTGACCTTATTTTTAAGAATTTGAAAACAGGTCTTTGCTTTTACTTTTTCTATTGCAATTTGTACTTCAATTAAAATGCATTCTCGTCAAATGTAAGTTAAATTCTCGAAATGATAATATAATTTGGTTTAATTCAGTTACTTTATGCATTTAAATTTCTGCAGCGCACACTAACATTTAAAAATCATTTTTAGAAAGGTAAATGAATAATTAAGCACTTATAAATGGTAAAATTCTACTCTGGGAACATTCAGGAATATTAGATGTCAGTATCAAATGTTTTTTTAATTACATCGCAACTACATTCATACCATCTATTCTGGAATGAAACAATTTTATAGTAACTGAAAGTGTACTTATATTTAACTGAAACTTCTTTGTATAATTTTCACTAATCTCAGGAAAATATTTTGTATTGAAAATACTGATATGTTCAATCTACACGGAATTATAAATATACATGAAGTAAGCATTTTTTTTAATTCTGTCAAATCCTTGAGTATTTTAAAGATTCATTCAATTTTAGTTTCGAAATATCCTCTCATTTTATAGTAAGATACATTAATACGGATGATGTCCTGACAGTTTATAAAAAATGTTTTGCGAAAATAGTGATTATTATTTATATATATATATTTTGAATTAACTTTGAAAAATTCTTTCCCGGGTCGTGTCTGAATTTGTGAAAAATTCCGAAAGGGCGTCAGATTTCCAGTAAAAAATAGTTTAAAACATGGGAATACATCTTTATTAATTAACGTTCTATAGCAATATTTTCCTGACATTTTTGCAATTCTAAAAAACGTATGCAAATCCCAAATTCATTCTCGTAAATATTTACAACTTCCCTTCGCAGCAATTTGTCAAAGCGAATTCCAATTTTAGTTTCGGTTGGTTGTTGGTTCGTTATTTAAAATTCAATCTAGGTCCAAATTGGTCAAATCAAAAGCATTCCAGAGGTATATTTTCAATATGATTGATGCTCAATCGTTTTTTTTTTTTTTTTTTTAATTTTAACTCTATTCATTTAAGACTTTGATCAAATCTCATCGATTTCAAAGAAATTTCAAGTCTTTCATAGGCTAAAGAAATATTTTTAGTAATTGTAACAATATCACACTTTAAAATATTTTTATTTCCTACTGTCTGTCATTTTTTGGTAAAAAATTCAACTATATGGTTGAAATTTGAACTACTTTGTTAAAAATTCCTTTTTTTTTATTGAAGATTCATCTGTTTCGCTGACAATTTAACTCTTTTCTGGAAAATTAATTCTTCCGGTTGAAGATTCATCATTTTAGATGGAAATTTATCTCCTTAGTTGAAAAATGATCTATTTTGATTAAATTTTTTTTCTGTTTGAGAATTAAGCTTCTTCACTGAAAATGTAACTATTCCATTTTTGGTTGAAAATTGATATTTTTAATTAAAAATTGATTTTTTCTCGTTGAAAATTCATCTGTTTTTGTTGAAAATTCGTCGTTTACAAACTACGATCTTTTTTGGTTGAAATATTAACTATTAAATATTTCGTTAAAAATGAATTTTTTTGTTAAAAAATCAACTGCGTGGTTTAAAATTGAACTACTTTGTAAAAAATTCGTTCATTTTGGTTTAAGATTCATTTCAGGGCGAAAATTAATTTTTTGATTTTAAAATTCAACTATTAGGTTAAAAATTCAAATGCTTGATTGAAAATTCATTTACATATTATGCTGATTATTCATTTTTTCTTGTAGATAATTAATTTTCTTGGCAAAAAATCAATTTTTTGGTTAAAAATTCAAGTCTTTGGTTGAATTTTAAACTCTCTTCTCGAAACTTCTTTTTTTATAAGATTCATCATTTTAATTGAAGATTTGTCTCTTTGGTTGAAAGTTCAACAATTTTCCTAAAAATCCCTTTTCTTCGTTGAGAATTAATTTTCTTCCATGATAATGTAAATATTCCGTCTTTGGTTGAAAATTGATATTTTGAATTGAACGCTGATTTTTTCTGGTTGAACATTCATGTACACATTGTCGTAAGTTCGTCGTGTTTGGTAGAAAATTATACTTCTTAGTGGAAAATTAATTGCTTTTGGTTGATAATGCAACAGCTTGATCAAAAATGAATCTGTTCTGGTTGAGGATTATATTATTGGGTCGAAAATTTATCTTTTATGTTATCTACTTGGTAACTATTTGTTAGAAAATCTATGTATTTTGTAGAATGCTCGTCTATTTAGTTGGAAAATTAATCTTGTTTATTGAAAATATAACATTTTGATTGAAGATTTAGCTATTTCATTAAAAATTCGTCCTTTTTTAGTTGGATTCAACGGGTTGATAATTCGTGTTTTTGTTGTTGGAAAGTAACTTTTTTAACTGAAAACTTAACTATGTCATTTTTTATTGTTATTTATCTTTTTTAGTTGAAAATTCAACTATTTAGTAGCAAATTCACGTATTTAATGAAAATTAATTTTCTTGGTTTAATATTCAGCTATTTGGTAAAAACACAACTATTTTGTCGAATATTCAATTACTTTGTTGAAAATTCATCTATTTTGTTTCTCATATTTTTTGGTTGAAATTTCAACTGTTTCGTGGAAAATTTGTCGTTTAGGATTGAAAATTCATCCCTCTAGGTTAAAAATGAACTTTATTCTCGAAATTCATCGGTCTTCTGAAAAACATTTTTTTGGCTTGAAAATTCAACTGTTTGGTTGAAAACGCAAATGTGAAATTTCGTTCTTCGAATAATGTAGAATATTTATGTAGCGACACGGATTTCAATTTCATTTTTTCATCAGTGAAGTGCCACGTGTTACAAAACCTTTGCGACCCCCCCCCCCTATATGTGACACTTCGTGAAAATAGGGCTGACCCCCTTCCCCCTCTTCAGAGTTTTACGTAATATGTGGGGGCTCCCTTAGCAACTTTAGAAATGTGTGATTTTTTGGATTATTTCTTTTCCTATTTGGGAAACGTAATAATCCGCTCTCTTAAAATGCACCAGTAAAATGTCACTGGTTGGAACAGTCAGAAATGTGTAACTGACCATCAGTGAGATTTCACTGGTTCACTCGCTGGAATTCCATTACTGATTTAATCAGTGAGGTTCACTGGTTACTCAGTACCAGTAGTTATCTGGTAGTACGCGTTGTCGTCCATCACACGGAGAAAAATGGAAGGTTTGTTTGGCCATCTAGATGTGCAGACCAGCCATATTGCAGGGTCAACTATAGGACAGCCCTTGAATATGGCTAAAGCGACTATCTCTAGAAGGTTGAAACAAGAGGTTCAAATCGATCATCTCAAAGTGTTGACTCGATCATTTCGGGCGGTCGAATCGGTCATTTCAAGAAAGCTGACCCGATCATGCTAAAGGGTCGATATGATTGTCTCTAGACAGACCACTCGATGGTCTCAGATGGTCGATTCGATTTTCTCAAAGTGTTAAACTGGTCATTGTGAAGGGTCGGCTTGGACACTTCGGATCACCACTTTGATTATCTCAATACAGGCGATTCTATCAGCTCGGAATGGTCGATTAGATTATCCCGGAATTTCAAAATGTATATTTTAGGAGGGAAAATTCGATTATTGCAGAGGGTCGATTCAAAAATCTGATACGATTGAAATTACTATTTCTAAGAGCCATATATATATTTTTATATTATTTTTGAAGAATAATAAAGAAATTTGATTTGATTTGATTTTCTAATCTGGACTAGTATGAAAGACTACTATTTAAACAGTGGGGAGAACTTTATCAATTGATTTATAGTAAGCATTCTGATAATAATCTTCAATAAAAAATTACTAATTTGTAATATTAAATCGTAACAAAAGAAATTAGTAAGAAAAAATTCGTTCTGAATTTAATTTTCAACGTTTTGTCTGTGAATTAGTAGTTTTTACTGAAGATTGCTATGGAAATACTTCTGACTATTCATCAATTAATAAAAGTCATCGTACTATGTAATTAGCATCATTTCACAGAAATTCAGATGTAGAGTATAACATATTCTATAGCGTATACAAAAACAATATATGGATTGAAAAAATGATAAACCCTGACGTAACCTTAAAATTAAACGAAATATTCAAATTAATGATAAATAGGTTAGAGTTCGCTGAAGAATGTGATTATAAATGCAGTTTTATTTTTAGAATTAGGAGCATAAATATAAATATAACTTTTATGATAAAACAGTCGCTGCTATATTTAATATATACCTATGGAGATTCCTTCATAAATCACAATTTCGTTACAGCCTTCATTAAAGCTAAATCTAGAATTTAACGCAATTGCGGTCGAGCATTGTACATATAACATAGAATAAATTATTTAATATTTAACGCACTTAAACGGCTAACGCTCACAACTTTCGCTTGCCTGACGATTTCCTTGTGTGTGATCACACTGCGTATAATGCATTTCTTTTTGCTAAATACTTTTCATCAAAATCTTGTAAGAGCAGTTTGTATCCAATCTGTACTCGCAAAACCGGAAAGAGCTTGATGTAGTCGAATATGTCGTTATCCTTTAAAAATGCTGCTCGCTCGGAAATGCACAAGCGCCAGTTTTCCTTTTGTTCTTCAAAGGTGCCCACGTTGTGTCGTAAATACTTGTAAGCCGTGGTCGAATTTTCGTCAGGTAGGAGAACGGAATCTTTAATAGAATAAAAAGTAGCTACACAGTAGTTTTGATTTTGATTCCAGGGCTCGAATTGACTAGAAGGCTTTAAAAAGTCGGAGTTGTCGTTTAAAATTATAAAGGATGTTATGAATCGCACAAGATCTCAAGTCTGAATATATTGCATTCTCGACAAAATAGTTGAACTTTAACCAAGACAGACGAATTTTCAACCCCAAGACATATTTTTAACAAGAGAGCTGAGTTTTAAATTTCAAAAGTCTAATTTTTTAGAAAACAGTTGAATTATTAGCCCGAAAGATTAATTTTCAATCAATTAATTGAATTGAATAAAGAATAATTCGAACATTTGCATTTGCAATCAAATAGCTGGAAACGTTCAAGCAAAAGAGATGAATTTTTAAAAATGTGATTGAAGTTTTAGCCAAATATTTAAATTACAAACTACAAAATGAATTTCCAACCAAATGATCGAATATTCAAACAAAAATGATTAAACTTTAATCAAACGTACTTGAACTTGCAATGAAAAGAGATAAATTTTCAAGAAGAAAGCTAATTTTCAACAACATGGTCGAATTTCAAATAAAATAGATTAAACCTCAACGAAAAATAATAATTTTAACGAAACAATTTCTTTTACAAATAACTTAGATTTTCAACAAAACGTCATTTTAAAGGAAAAAATATAAATTTCTAACCAAATAGTGAATTTTATAAATAATAATAATTGGTAACCAAACAGTAGCATCAACAACAAATAAATTTAATTTTTAAACAGAAGAGGCGACTATTGAAGAAAAAAGTTAATTTTCAAACAGAAAATGAATATACTTACTTGTTCTGACATGAGAAGTATTTGAACAAGTATTCGACTACAGATCTGACCAAATCGGTCCGAGAAGTGTGGCCTAAGTTCACGCCCGATTTCAAGACAAGTCGACCCTCTAAATTTGCAGCGAGGTATGCTCGAAGACCCTAAAAATAATTAATTAAGTTGAAAAAAATACAAATTAAATTAAGCTATCACAAAATAAAATTGATATAAAAATTTTAAATAAGAATGCTCAATTTAACATACATTCGGAAAAGTCGCGTTTCTTCAATAATAAGCTTGATAAAATGGAATAGTTGAATTTTCATTTGGAAGAAATTAATTTTCAACAAAATATATAAATTTTCGATGAAATAGGTGAAGATGTAAATTATAGGAGAACAATTGTTAACCAAAAATCGAGTAGTTGAATTTTTGTTCGGAGAAATTGATTTTTCATTTAAAAAATGATTTTGTAATCAAAAAAACTTAAATTTTCTACAGCACAGTTGACTTTTCAAACAAATTTTCGAATTTTAATGAAAAAGAGACGACTTTCCTGTATGAAATATTAGAATTTTCAAGCCGAAAATATGAAATTTTATCCAAAAAGTTCATTTTAAACCAAATAGTTAAATTTTCAATTTAAGAAATAATTTTTTCACTCCAAAAAAGCGAAATTCTAAAAAAAGTTCATTTTTCAACTAAACATATGAATTTTCTACAAAAATTATGAATTTCCCACCAAAAAAAGAAATTTGTAAGAAATTATATAAATTTTGAGCCATATAGTTGAATTTTCAAACGAAAAAGATTAATTTTCAAACAAAAATGAAACACTTAAATTTTCACTGTAAAAATTAATTTTAAATTAGGAAAAATGAACCTTTTACAAAGCAGTTGAATTTTCAAAACAGACGAATTTTCTATATAAAATAATGGAATTTTCAACTCAATAATATGAAGTTTCAACAAAAAGGTCAGTTTTCAATCAAATAGTTGAATTTTAACTTGACACATTTGTTTCAAATCCCAAAAATAAATTTTCAAGAAAATTCACACATTTTTAACGAAATGGTTGACTTTTCAATCAACATTAATTTTCTACAAAAGGAAAAGACGAATTTTTGAAAAACCACAATAATTTTTAACGAAATAAGTAAAGTTCTAAAATATGAAAAAAATGAATTATAAATGGAGCAGGTAACTTTTCATTTTAAGAAATAGACTTCATTTAAAAAATTATTTTGTAAAAAAAGACTAATCTTTTACAAAAAGGTTAACTTTTCTACGGCATAGTTGTCTTTCCAGAGAAATTTTTGAATTTCAAAGACAAAAAGACGAATTTCCTATATAAAATAGTAGTATTTTCAAGCCAAGAATATGAAATTTTATCCAAAAAGTTCATTTTCAACCAAATAGTTAAATCTTCAGTTTAAGAAATAATTTTTTTACTCCAAAAAAGCGAAATTCTAAAAAAGTTCATTTTTCAACTAAACATTTAAATTTTCTACTAAAATTATGAATTTCCCACCAAAAAAAGAAATTTGTAAGGAATTATATAAATTTTGAACCATATAGTTACATTTTCAAACGAAAAAGATTAATTTTCAAACAAAAATAAAACACTTAAATTTTCACTGTAAAAATTAATTTTAAATTAGGAAAAATGAATATCTTAAAAAGCAGTTGAATTTTCAAAACAGACGAAAAAAAAGGTCAGTTTTCAATCAAATAGTTAAATTTGAACTTGACACATTTAGTTTTTAATCCCAAAAATAAATTTTCAACAACAATCACACATTTTTAACCCAATAGTTGACTTTTCGATTAAGATTAATTTTCTACAAAAAGAAAAGACGAGTTTTTAACAAATCACATTAATTTTCAGCCAAATAAGTGAAGTTCTAAAATATAAAATTGATGACTATTACCTCTCAATATTTGAATAATTTTTTCCCCACAGTTCCAGCTCTCCATCAGCTTCACGTATGAGCTAGACCCTTCCATCTATCTTTCCACGAATTTAAAGGTGGAATAGGTGAAAACTGGAAGATAAAGTTTTATTGTAAAATTCACAATTAAGAATCAAGTTATAACTACATAATTAATACTACAATATTCAGTGATTATTTAAATAATCAAAAATGACAAATATATATATATATATATATATATATAAAAATGATAAAAGTGTTAAGCTTTTATTATAACATAACCTGAAGAATAATAACAGGATCAACTATTTCGAATGTCACATAATTATATAAAATAGATACTTACAAATACGATCGTTTAAATTCTCAACACTAGGGAATAACAAGAGAAACACCTCAAGCACAACACTAGCAATACTTGCGAATACTTTAAAAACTGCTTGTCAATAATTATTAGCAGCTCGCGGTCCACGCGTCCGTTATGCAAATTAGCACCAAACACCAATTAGCGATACCCGGTAACCTAAAAATTTCACGCGCATGATTGACGCGCAAACGTCGAGCAATCGAGCATATGAGATGGTTTATCTAGTCCTTCGGGAATGGTCGAAATGAGTGAAAAAAAAGATCCGCGTATTGACCATACCGAAAGGGATACCTTAGTTATCCCTGGTAGTGAGTCTGATGTTCTTATAATCGTCAGACTGGCCATAAAATAAGAGTCTTTCTGACTATGTCGAAAAAATGTTGTAAGGGCCGTTCGACCATATAGAAGGAATGACTGGCTCTGTAAATTTTGACTTTCTAACTTTGACCATCCATTTTTCTCCGTGCAGCTGGTTTAGTATGAGGTTCAATTCGTCACTGGTATAGCCATCAACGCTGTTTCAGTTGTGTTATGAACTTACTTTTTCAACCTGTCAGAATCAGAAAATCACTGTTTTACCAGTAATAATTCAAAATACTGATTCAAGTAGTTACAATTCCACTGGTTCAGTTTAAGAAAGTGAATTGATTGGTTTAGAATCAACCACAGTCAATTTTATTGTTCTTGTATTGTTCCAGATTTCACTGAAAGTCTAAACCACTGTAAATCTAACACCATGGGGGGGGGGCACGATTTATTCACTGCAGATGTTGAAAGTATGTTCTGCGGATTCGCACACAGCTTCTGCAAATCCAGAGCGCTAAAATGTTTCCGAAAGGCAGAAAGAGACGGAGTTAATGTGACAGGTTGAATGAGAGAAGCCAACTGACGGAGAAAGGACGCGATGTTTAATGTATGATCTCTCGGAAATGGAATCGACAAACTAATTCAGTTTTGCCGATTTATTATTCATTCAGTCTGTATCTTCCAAAGATCCATCAGCAGTCAGATTATTGCATATGAAACGTTCAATCTTCGTTCGATTGTAAAAAACATCATTCATAATTCAGAGACTTTTAATAAAAACAAGTTCTACGGATCACAGTCAGTTCCCTGTTCTCCTTTGTTCTTATATTCTTATCAAAATCCCCTAGAATTACTATATTTTAGAATATTGTCAATTTCTCCTTTTCCCCGTTTCTAAAGATATTAGCAAATTGTCGACAATTTGACCAAAAAAACAGAGAAAAGCAAATTTAACATGATTGATTCAACAGTGCCACGAAAAATAAAACAATATATCTCACTAGGGTGATTTAAAAAAAATGATTTTCGAATCTGAACACGCACACTAGCCTAAGTTGTACCTTTTTGTTCAACAAATTTTTCCAACATTGTTGGAATTTAAATTCTCTATTAAAAAATAAATAGATTTCAAAGAAGCTATATAAGTTTTTGATGATTTGAGGTTAAGTTGTTGTTTTATATTGAAAATTGGTATTTCCGAACAAAAATCATTATAATTTGAACATTATTTAGAAACTTTTACCAATTTTGGATTATCTTAGTATTGTTCGTCGGAAGTAGGTATTTGCAATTCAAAAGAAATTGTATTCAAAACATATTAGAGAAGATTCACAACTTTTTAACAATTTCAAGATATGTTGGTTTTTTACATCGGAAGACCGTATTTTTAATAAAAAATCATTAGATTTTAAAAAAGGTTTCGAATTTTTCTAAAATTGTGGGTTAAGCTAGTGGTTTTTCCTTTTCAGCGGAAGTGTCATCGGAAACCGATAGTATTAATCAAAAGTCATTCAATTTCAAAGTAGATTTTAGATTCAAAATATGAAACAATTTTTTCTTATGTTAGTCTTTTTTTTTTGTAAAAAATTGGTATTTTCAAACAGAAGCATCATAAAATTGTCCAGATTATCATTATTCTTCAGATTATTATTCTATTCACAATTTTTGATTTTGTTGGTATTTTATACCAAAAATCGGTATTTTCAAGAAAGAATGATTGGATTTCGAAGAAGATAAAAATTCTGAGAACAATTTTAGGGTATTTTTTCGTTTTTCGTCGCAAATGGGTATACATTTTAAAAAAGATTGTCAATTTTTAAACAATTTCAGGTTATGTTAACATTTTTTACCGTTAATCAGTTATTTTGAAGAAAAAAACATTAGGTTTAAAGGAAGATTTACAATATCTTTAACAATTTTTTGTTGCGTTATGTTAAATTTTTTGTCGAAAATTAGAATTGGTCATAAAGAATCATTTAATTTTAAAGAATATTTACATTATTTGAACAATAATAGGTTATATTAGCACTTTTCACTGGAAATCGGGTTTTTTAACAAAAATAATTTGAATTAAAAAATTGTATTTACAATTTTGAACAACTTTACTTCATGTTAGTGTCTTTAGTTGAAATTGGTATTTTAGATAATGGATACTATGAAATACAAAAATTTTGTATCAATATCAATTTTATATTTTAATTAAAAATTTTAAAAGAAAAAAATCGCCCTTTTTCGAAGAAAAATTCCCCTATTTTCCCTACGAATGAACTCTTCCACAGTCTGGAAAAGGAGCTATTAATAAATCATTTTCAGTAGGTACCCATATTAATTTTATTTTTAACATTAATTTGAGCTCTTACCTTATGAATTTCTATTCCTATCACAATATACTCGTAAATTTAAAGAAATTGGTTTAGTGGAGAGAGCAGTTGGAAGCCTGATTAATAAAATCGAACAGTTACTAAAATTGAGCTATTACATTCAGATGCGACGTTCGATAAAAATAAAAAATGGTACTGCGTTCTGCAATAAAAAAGTTGATAAAAAGTGAAATACAGGAAACCCATCTAGTAACACTCTTTTCCCGATTTTACATTCGTGCTTTTGCAGATCGGAGCTCACGTCGATCATCTCTTTTTCAATTTGGGTAAAATCTCTCTCTTTATTCTTTTTGTCCTTTTCTTTAGCCGAGAAATGTCCGATGACCCGATTGAAGCGATGGCAAATTCAAAAAAAAGTGGATGAGCACCTCGCCTCGATAAACCATTCTGGCTTTTTTTCACAAATTCGCTCCATGGAGCATATATATCGGCGATTACGTGGTCGGTTTGACAACGAATCGAGTAAAGCGGCCAGAAAGTGTCTGTTGTTGTGGAGTAATTTGCAAATTTTGATAAACCGAGAGGTGCTTTGGTGCCACCCATGCATGAGGCCCATCATTCCGGGTACTTGAAACATCAAAATCGAGAATTACATTACCGTCGGAAATTATCTACACGGCTGGGCGCGAGCAGTACGAAGAATCACTGCTGGTTTTGAAGCGTGATTACTACATCAAAAAAGAAGTGAGAAACTTTTTTGAAGAACTGTTGGAAAGCTTATGAAATTCCGCGTCTAAGGACCCTTAATTTTGTGAAGAGAGTATATCACGTGAGAAGTTTAAAATAAAATTTAAGAATTGCTCGAATTTTGTACCTCGACTTAAACTCGTGGCATGATTTATAGAAGTTGTAAGAAAAATCGACAAATTTTACCACACAGTAATAGATTTAATACTTTCACGATGATTCATTATAATAAATTTAAATTTAAAATTCAAAGATTTTTCGGGTTTCAATCGTGTGCGAAACTATGAATGTTGCCGACACTTTTGTCATCTGGAGACATAGACTAGACGAACTAAACAAATTTTTCGATTTCATCAATCAAACACACCCTAATATCCAGTTCACTATGGAAATTGAACAAAACGGAAAATCACCTTTCTTGGACGTACTAGTTTATAAAAGATCCGACAACACACTAGGACATGAAGTTTACAGAAAACCCACGCATACAAACAGATACCTGCATGCCTCCTCCCACCACCACCCATCTCAAAAGCAATCGGTCATCAATTCCCTTGTATACAGAGCTGTATCTATAACAGATAAAGATAACTTACAAAAGGAATTACGAAATGTTAAACATATCCTAATACAAAACGATTACACAAGCAAACAAATTAATAAAACAATAAGAAAATACACTCAAGAAAACAAGTCAACACAACCTACTAAAGAAATAGAGAGAAAAACAACCACCATCCTACCCTACATTCAAGGCATCACGGAACAAATAGGAAGAATTCTCAACAAACACAACATCCAAACTATATTTAAACCACCTGCGAAAATAGGACAACTTCTAAACAACCATAAAGATAAAAAGGAACCTTTCAGTGATCCGGGAGTATATAAAATCCCTTGTTCTTGTGGCAAAGTCTATATTGGAGAAACCGGGAGGGCGGTAAGTCAACGTGTAAAGGAACATGAGAGTAAAGTCAGGCTAAAACATTTCACGCAATCAGCAGTAGCTGAGCATCATATCGAAACAGGACATAGTATTTTATTTGACAAAACAACCGTCATCGCAAAAACGTACGATGAATTTCCAAGAAAACATAGAGAAGCAATCGAAATCTTGAAACACCCTAATAACATCAATAGGGACAATGGATATAATGCCAATCCGATTTGGCTTTCCGTCCTCCCGGGTTTTTTAAAAAAGACTTGATTGGCCAATGAAGCTCAACCAGTCCCCACCATGGGGCGCTCTGACCAATCACAGGCATCGTAGAGAATACATATATAAGAACAACATAACCTGAAACTAAAGTTTCAGGTCAGCTCTGAAGAAGTGAACTGCAATGTTCAGGAAACGTCGGCAACATTCATAGTTTCGCACACGATTGAAACCCGAAGAATCTTTAAATTTTAAAATTTAAATTTATTTACCACACAGTCTTTGAAGTCTTATCTTTGATTCAAGCCAATAAAACTTGAAAAATCTCTATGGGTTTCCGAGATGTGACGAAAAATGTTGAAGCGTGTCTGTGTCAAGTTTCAGTCACGCTTGGACATTTTTTGTCATATCTTGAATACCCATGCAGATTTTTGAAGTTTTATGGACTTGGTAAAGTCAAGGTAAAGTCAAGGTAAAAAATTCGAGAAATTCTTGATTTTTTTAAAACTTCTCACGTGGTATATCCTCTTCAATAAGTCAAAAAAAATTTTATTAGTGGTTATTCGACGTGGAATTTCATAAGTTTTCCAACGGTTACTTAAACAAGATTCTCGCTTCTTTTTTGAACGAGTAATCAAGTTTCGAAGACAGCAGTGATTTTTAGCACAGCTTGCGCCTAGCCGTAGAGATAATTTCCGACGGAAGTGTACAGGAAGGCAGACTTTCCCCTATTCCCTTGCGTTTCACCTTTTTTAAATTCTCCCTTTTACCATGTTTTTGAAAAACTTCCCTTTGAGTTTCGGTCGGATGTCCGTCAGTCATACTTTGTTCCAAGTAGGAAAGGAGAAGTGAGGGAAATAAGGGGTAATTAGGGGTTGGAGAGTAGGGGAAGTGGGGGATGATAGATAAGAAAGTGAGGGGAAATAAGGGGGGATGTAGGGGAAGTGAGAGAAAATCAAAGGAGGAGAAGTAGGAGAAATTATGGAAGAGGATGTGAGGGGAAATGAAGGGACCGGAAGTAGGAATAATGAGGGGAGGGGTGATAAAAGAAGTAAGAGGAAATTGGGGAGGGTAAATTAAGGGTGGGTAGTAGGGGTGGAGAAGTTTGAATAACCTGATTAACGTCGAAATAGTCTACGAAACCCTGTTTTTGTAGCGGCGCCTACTTTGACTAATTTTTCCCCTTTTCTTTTTAAATATACACTACTTGAAAATAACTCATAGAAAATTAAGTGTATTTTTTTAAATTCTTTTTTTAAGATTCATAATTTTAGTCGAAAATTAATTTTTTAATGAAAAATTGAACTATTTCAGTTAAAGATTCATGATTTCAGTAAAAAATTCATCTCTTCGGCTGAAATTTAAACTATTTTGTGTAAAACTCATCTTTTTATATTAAAAATTCAACTACTTGGGTAAAAGTTGAACTACTTTGTTCAAAATTGATTTTTTTTGGTTGATGTTTCATTTCTTTGGTTAAAAGTTGAACTGTTTTGTTGAAAATTCGTTTTTTTTGTTGTTAAAAATTAATATTTTTCACTGCAAATGTAACTTTCCTATTTTTGTTTAAAAATTAATCTTTTTTAGTTAAAAATTAATATTGTTGGTAGAAAACTAATCGTCTGGGTTTGAAATTTTCTCCTTTTTGTTTAAAAATGCAACAGTTTAGTTGAAAATGAACTTGTTTGTTAAAAATTTATATTTTCGGGTTATTAATTCAACTCTTTCACAAAAAATTTGTCATTTATTTGAAGGTTCAACAATTTGGTTGAATTTCTTCTTTTTTTTTACTGAAACATCTTTATTCGTTGAAAATTTGTCTTATTAATTAGAAAATTAACCTCTTTGGTTGAAAATTATATTATTTCGTTCAAAATGCTTTTTTTTTGTTTGTTAAAAATTAATTTTTCACTAAAAATTCAACTTTTTCATTTTTTTATGAAAATTGATCTTTTTTATATGAAAATTAAACTATTTGTTTGAAAATTCATGTATTCATGTATTATAGAAAAATCGTCTTTTTGGTGGAAAATTCAAATCTCTGGTTGAAAATTCAACTATTTTGCTCAAACTCGAACTTTTTTAAATTGGAGTTTAAGAGCATTGAAGAGTGTAGCTTGAAGTTCACATTCAAAGTATTAATTATAACAAATCTTGGAAAGCAATATGCAATTATACTTTTCTAATTAACCCTATTAATTATTTATTATGGAATTTCCAAAAGAGCAAATATTTTCAATTATGAGAACGATTTTAAAGAAATAAAAATTGTTTATTCAATAAATGTATACGTAAAAATAACTCTTTAGTATTTCACCTATTTTTTACCTTTTTGGTGAAAAATTCACCCTGTTTCTGCTCTTTTTGAGGTCCTTTTGCGCTGTTATCGGTTTAAATTTTCGGATTTAAAAAGTTCGGAACTTTTCTGTGTTCTGATAGAATTTATGTTGGTGTTAATTTTAACTTCCGCGATAAACGAATCCTGACTTTTTTGAGGCAAGTTAAAAGGAGAGCAGTACTTAAATTTTATTTTAACGATGAGAGTTACTCGGTGCTAAATGGTTTAATTCAATTGAATTGACTGAGCGCATTCGATTTTTTATAAAAATAGATTTTATAACCATCATAGTGTATTTTCGTTATGAGAATAAATAGCGTTTCTTAGCCGAAAAACAAATATTAGGATTATTTCATTGCTACACAAATAATGTTTGATTGAAAGAAACAATTTATCACATTTCAAATACAACAAATTTTTAAAAATAATTTTCGACTGAGATATTAATCAAAGATAAATCATATTAATTATCAACTGTAATATTAAACAAACAAAAAATCTCTCTTGGCGTTTAAAAAACAACTGATTTGTAAACTGCGTTCCTAACAATAAATTATGTAATTTTTCACAGAATCAATAAATACACTATCGAGGGCCACCATTGTATGCTGAAACCTTTGGTTCAATTATTAACTACTTTAATTTAATTATTTTTGAACCTAAAGCCAAAACCACCAACAATTATTATTTTACAACTTTGTTCTCGCGGGTCAGTATAATTCCTTGCTGATTATTATACTAGTTTTTACTCGAAAATAAGTTAAACTCTACTATAAAATATGGGAACGTTAAACGACGGGGCCGAAATCGAGTTTTCCGAAAAACACCGGAAAATTGTGGGAACATAAAAGTAATCGAAACCACCATAAAATTTAACTTCTGGTCGTAGAATAAATTAATATCTTACAAGTAAAGATTCTCTGGACAACAGACTGGGAAACTGGGAAATGTCAGTGAATTTATCTTTTCAACCGGTTTTTTTAATTTTTAAAATTAATAGGAAAAACCTAGCCAATCACTGTAGCCGATTTTGACAAAACTATGTTTGAACTGGGTCGTGTTTCATACAAAAAAAAAAAGATTTTCCTCTTATAAACTTTTACGCAACTAACCATATCTAAAAAAATTTAATCAGATTACCCCTTGTCTTGAAAAAAAAGATTAAAGCCCAAAACAGAAAAAAAAACCTAAAACTGTACAACTTTTATCAATACCTCAATTCTATCGAAATTTTACCGGACAGAAAAAGTTTTTGTTTAGCAGCGGCTCAATTTTGTTTTTTCCTCATTTGTAAATTTTAAGAATTTCCTGTTTTGAGTTTAGGTTTATGAGCTTTTTGTTAGAAAGGGGATACAATCCAGAAAAACTACTTGTCTTTCGAAATAGTTTTTTTGCGTTTTTTAAATATTTGATTTAATTAATTCCGTAATATTAGTCGGTGCCCATCATATATTGTTTAGTCTATTCATAAATTTTATGATCGATAATAATTGAATCTTTTTCTTATTACAGGTAAGTCCACGAAGACGTTTTATCCTGAATTGGAGTGTGAGTATGAGTAAAATTATTGTAGAACGATGTGATCGGTTTTCAAAAGATTTAACAATATTTCCAGGGATTTCAAGGAATTTTTTAGGATTTCGAAATATTTCAAGGAATTTTAGAGAACTTCAAATATTTCCAAGTATTCCCGGGAATTCTAAGAGATTTCGAAGGATTTTTAATCCTTTTAAAGAATTTTCAGAATTTCCAAAGGAAATTTTTCAATGGATTTTAAGCGATTCCCAGGGATTTGAAGAGATTACAAAAATATTAAGCGATTTAAAAGAATTTTGTAGGATTCCCAGGGATTTTAAGGGATTTCTAAAGAACTTCGAGAAATAGGAAATTGATTAAAATCAATTTTAAGGGATTCTTAGCGATTCCAAATAATTCACGGGATTATAAGTTTTTTCAAGGAATTTTGCAAGATTTAGAATATTTTGTTGATCTCTAAGTATTTCAAAGATTTCTAGAGACTTGAACTGCGTTTTACAGAATTTGAATGAAGAAGATTAATTTAAATTATATTTGAGGGATTTTAAATGATTTCTAGACAATGAAATTGCAAGGGATTCCTAGTGATTCGAATTATCTCAAGGGATTTTAAGGTATTTCAAGACTTTTCGCGAGATTTAAAGAATTCTATTGAGTCTCTGAATTTTTTAGACAATTTTAATGAATATGTTTTTAAAGTTCGGACTAGGTGTACCGTAATTTTGGTACGAATAGCTGGATTTTTTGGGTACGAATTCAAGGGTGAAAGCGAAGCAGCTATTTGCACCGAAATTTCGGTATGCTTTGTCGAATTTTTTCAGTAAACTTGCTTTGCTAACTTTACCCTGCTTTTTATCTCTCTGAAAATTTCCGATACTCTCTTCATTAAACCCTCGCTTACCCTCTTTTTCACCATAACTTTTTCTATCTCGACTCGGTCCAATGAGTCAAACTCTGCCTTCAAGTTCACCAACTTTGCTATCATTCCCTCTTTCTCTCTTTTAATTCTTTTATTTACGAGATAATACAAAACATATATGTTGTCCATCACCGCCATTCCTTTCGTAAACCCTGTCTGATCCGGTGGCTCTATCTTTTTTCCCTCAACTTCTTTCTTCAACCTTTCCGATAAAACAGTTACATATATTTTATACAATATTGGCATTAGCGTCACTCTCCTATAATCTTTAACCTGCTCTCCTTTGACCTTCTTCACCAGAGGTGCAACTACCCCCTCTTTCCATAATTCTGGCCACCCCTTCTCCTCTTTATACTCTATTCCACATTGTCCATGCCAATACCTTTAGTCCTTTCCCCCATATATTTCTAGAATCCTTTCCTGACATTTCTTTCTACCCCTCCTGGCAAATACATAAAATATTTTTTCCATTCAACTATCTCAATATCCTGGCTTACTCTTTTGATTCTGGTAATCTCTCTATTTAATACATTCTAAGGCTATTCTTCCATCCGAACCTTCTCCACCTCTTCTTCAAATCACTTATTATCCTCTTCTTTTTTTCGATTGCACAACTCAAGGGTACTCCTTCTTTTCTCCACTATTTTTCCCTCATCTCAATTTTTTTAATTCCTGTCACGCTTTCTTCTTCTCTTTACATTCCTTATCCCATCCATTTCTACCCCCTTCTTCACTAACTTGTTCTGCTTGTATACTCTAATACTATTTTTATTTATCCTACAATTTCCATCTCTTCGTTTGCATTTCCCTCTCCCATTTATATATTCTCGCCTTTTTCCGTAAGCTGTTCTTTTCCTTCAATTGATCAATCCCCCCTTCCTGGTCTTTTTCACTTTACTTTCTTGTTGTCCTTACTGTTATCACTCTTTTCTTTCTCTAATGTGACTATTATGGGAAAGTGATCCGAATCTATATAATATCCTACTTCTAGTTGCTTGACCTTTTCTTTCACCTTGTCATCCACTATCACATAATCAATTACCATTCTCTTTTTCTCCTCCTGAGTGTGTATTAATTAACAAATTAAAGACATTTTCAAAAGATAATGAAAAACTTTTCAAAAAATTCACAAAATTAATTGCCCCTAACTTCTCTTCTTCTCCTCCCCATTTCCTTCCTCCTCTGTCTCCTGTTCTCGCATTAAAATCTCCTCCTGTAATATGCCTAATCTCTTCTTCATTTTCTTTCATCAGTTCTCTTATTTCCTCTGATTTCTCCTGAATACCACCGTTCACATACACTCCCAATATCTACTTATCTACCATCCTCTTCTGTCATCTTTACCTCTCCTACTATTAATCCTTCTTTTCGTTTTCCCATCTCTTTTTTATCTTCCCCTTTGTATTTTATACCTGCCATCTGTAAACTCTTGGCAACCGTCCCCTTACTCTTCCCCATCCCGTTTCATCTAGCCACGTCTCCATCATTACTGCTACATCCCATTGTTCCAAATTTCTCATAATTCCCATTCTTCCCTTCATTTCTTTCTCGTCTCTTTTTGTTTACTACTATTTCTTATTTTCCTATCTACCATTCCATTCTCTCCTAGTCCCCGTCACCTTACTTTCAAGTAAGTCTTCTTTTTCTTTTTCCCCATTTCCACCATGTACCTTCCATCTATATTCTCCCATGTTTAACCCACATTCTTTACCCCTTTTTTCTTTCCTCTTACACTTTTTCCTTAACGGACGGTGGTGTGGTCGAGGCGCCGAAGTATTCTCACCTCCCACGCGCTCTATCTCTCTTTGACGCGCTGTTTGAATGCTGTTATTTTTTTAACGATTCATTCTATTGAAGTAATACTTTTCAGAAACCTTCATTATACCCTAATGAACATTTCTTCGGCTGGAAGTTTGGGCTTACTCAAAATTCCCTCGATAAACGAAGCGTTTGAAAGTTGCGTAACATGATTTTGATACTGCTTGACAAAAAAATTGACAGCTTTTTTTATAAAAAATTTACAAATTTTAAACGAGCATATCTTAAAAACTGTTTGAAGCATAACTCCTCCAATTTTCATGTGAAAATATTCAGAACTTTGTCTTTTAGAGCGAATTAAATTCAAAATATTTATTCAATTTTGTTTTTCACAAAATCCAGTTTTTTCAGTTTCTTTCAGAAACAGTAAAAGATACAACTTTTTTGTAACAGGATTAAAGATGCATATTGAAATCTTCTACAAAGCTATATGTTTCAAAATTGTAATTTTAAAAATCGGTTTTAAAGACAACAGGGGCCAACCGGAATTTTATATGCCCTTACAGAATCCAGCGGCTCAATTGCATAATCTAGTTTTATTGCATTTTATTACCATTTATAAATATAAAAACTAGTCTTTGAAGTTTCCGTGTATTGTTTTTGTTCTCTTGAATTGTAGACATTTTTTTCAGAAAAGTGGCTTACAAATCACAAGTGTTCTCACATATCATTCATCTCTAAAATTCATCCATGATGTGCAGTGCTTTCGTAAGGGACGTAGAAGGAGGGTAGTAAAGCATAAGCACGTGTTGTATTTTCTTGGAACAGTTCGTGCTTGAAAGTTAAACGATTTATTTGCCCTTATCTTGCCTTACCTGCAGCTTACCGTGCTAGTTCCTATGCCTCTTATCCTCGAAACGAACTAGTGGGCGATTTATCTGGAAAGGTAGTTTAACGACTTTAGGAAGCTTAAAACTTGTATCGCAATGGTCACCTCCTCTTTGTATAGTTATACAGGTTCACGAAAGATACCAACATTGTCCGACAACTTAAGAAAAGCTTTTAAATTAAATTAAAAGTACAATTAAACCATTAAGTCATTCAAACATATTTTTACAAACTAAAAAGCCTACAAGAGAACATTAAACATCATAGATCTTCGTGATGAGGAGAGAAATAGACTTAAAAACGATTACAGATACATGAAGAGGAAGATTAAACGACTAGTCAAGGAAAGTAAAGCTAAAATCGGAACAGAAGAGGAGAAGAAAATACAAAATGACTTTGAAGGAACAATGAAACTATTATTTAAAGAGATGAAGGAAAGTAAAAATTCAGAGTTTGTCAGCATGAGAAACAGCAAAGGTGAAACGCTGTATGATACAGACGGGATAGTAGACGCTTCAAATTTAAAAGAATCTTTCAAAGAATTCTTAGGAGGTGAAGGTATAGAGCAACAGAACTGTGACATAGAACATAATGCATTAGAAAGCCCAATTGAAAAAGTCTGTGTCACTGAGATTAGAGATATAATTAAGAACTTGAAAAACGGTAAGGCTGCTGGTGTGTACATTATTAGCGCTGAAATGCTTAAATACGGTGGCGATTACATACCTCACAGGTTGTGCGAATTGATAAACTTATGTATCGAGACGGAACGGCACTCAAAAATGCTTATTCGTAGGGTAATGGAAATCACAAAAGAAAAGCTATGGGAAGTCCAAAATGGATTTATGCCCGGAAGGTCAAGCACAGACCAGAAATTTAGCTTAAGGCAGATCACAGAGAAAAGCTAGAGAGTAGGAAAGAAAGTTTTCTGTGCATTTGTTGACCTAGAAAAAGCATTTGACAAGGTAAATAGAAGTAAACTTTGGGAAGTCCTTAAAGAGTACGGACTCAATGGATAGCTCCTACAAGCAATAAAAAAATATATACAGGTAGTAAAGCGAGCGTAAGGGCTAATGGGAAACTGAGTGACTGGGTCTATATTAGGCAAGGTGTTAGACAAGGATGCGTATGTCCTCATGGTTATTTAGCATATTTATGGATAAGTGTCCAAGAATGGCCCTCTTCGACGAAGAAGGTGTAGATCTTGAAACAGTGAGGGTACGTGGGTTAGCTTTTGCAGATAACAAGATTGTTATGGTAAAATCAATCGAGGACTTGCAGAGAATGTTGAATAAGCTTAATACAAGCATGAAGAACATGGGCCTCAAAATTAAAGTAAACAAAACCAAAATTATGGTGTTTAAAGGAAAAAGTGAGAAAACAATGTGCAGTATTTTCCTAAATGATGAGAGATTAGAACAAGTTGACAAGTACGTATATCTGGGTAGCCTATTCACTAGCGACGAAAAAATATATATGGAGTTAGGTAGGCGCATAAATGAGGGTAAGAAGGTTACTGCTAGAGCAGGGTCCATTCTCAGAAATAAAAACAAAAAAAAAAGCTAAACTGGCCATACATAATTCTATATTTGTACCGACTGCACTATCCGGTAGCGAGACATGGACCTTTTAAGAAAAGGATAAGAGTCAAATTAACGCGATTGGCATGAAAAATCTGCGTACAATATGCGAGAAAACACTGATGGACAAAGTCCGAAACGAGATAATCCTCAAAGAATGTGGTGCAGGAGAGACACTAGTTGACATATGGGAAAGAAATCAGATAAGATTGTTCGGACATGTTGAAAGAATGAGGGATGGACGACTGGCGAAACAAGTGTATAAAGGTAAAGTAAATGACAGAATGCCCAGAGGTAGACCGCCGAAAGAGTGTTTAGAATCTGTGAATGAAATATTAATCCGAAGAGACATAAGCTTGCATAAAAAATGCATGGACGTGATGGAAGCTAGAGTAGTATGCCAGGACAGAAAAGTGTGGCGACAAATAGTTTTGAAACAGAGTGACAATAGAGTGAATGACGCCTGAAAAAAGGAGACTTTGGATACTAATGGGCCCAAGTGGGGAATCACACATAACAATTTTATGGGGCTCTTCACTTGGCGTGATCGCAAGGGAGATTGATCAGCAACCTGGGTCAGAGCAGTGTTACGAAACAAACGTGTCATTTATATAAATAACACGAGAATTCTAGATCAATCTAAAAAATCCATACCCCCTACCTCACATTACTCCCTTCCTCACCGAGTAACTCACGCCTACCCCGAAAGGGAAATGGCTTATTGTTATAATAATAATAATAATTACGAAATTACTAATTATTTAATACAACTAGCATCATCAGTCGCAAACTATGCGCCTATGTAATTTTTTGATTTGGGGAGAAAAGTAATTTTTAATACAAAATAAATATTTTACAGGACTATTTTTCAGGTTTATTTGTGTGGAAGGTTGTATAAATATTATTTTCCTTAGATTCTTGAGAAAAGTCAAACCGATTTTCGGAGATTTCAGCAGATATGTCAAACCAAAGCTTTAAAAAAAATTTCAATTTAAACTATACAAGATGGATTGTCAACGAAAAATGCAATACATAATCAATATTTAAACCAAAGAAGATATTAATTTTAAGTAAGAAATAGGTAAAATTATTCAAATAGACAAATTTTCAGCAAAATAAGTAAATCCTCAACCAAAAGAGATTAATTTTCAACCAGTTGTATTTTTAACGATAAAGATTAAATTTCTGTCAAAAGATACGAATTATCTACAAAATAGTTCAATTGTTTAACCGGGAAATATAATTTTTCAACAAAAAATTCATTTTTCAAATAAACAGATGATTTTCCTGCCAAAAAAAAACGAATTTTCCACAAAATAGTTACATTGTCAACCAAAGAGATAAATTTCGAACTAAAATTTTGAATCTTCCACAAAAAAAAGTTAATTTTCAACAAAATAGTTAAATGCCCAAACAGTATACATTAATTTTGAACTAAACAGTGGCATCTTTACCCAAAAAAACCTTAAATTTCTACCAAAAGACATACATTTTTGAACCAAAAGACATTTCAATAAAATAGTTGAATTCTCTTGATGAATTTATTTAAAATCTTTTTAAATAATCTCTGAAAATCAATTTTTCAAACTAAAAGCTTACTTTAAATTTTCCCGGGAATCTTGAGAAAATTTGTTCATTCTTTTAAAACTCTTGAAACCTTCAAAAATTCTGAAAAAGCGTCTCAATTTTTAGTTCGAAATCTTCAAAAACCTATATTTTGTTTTCAAGTTGTTGACGTATTTTAAAGATTCAAATAATTTTTGTTCATTTTAAAAACTTCTAAATATCTCTTAAATTTAGTCGATTTTTTTCTAAAATGTTGTAAACTTGCAAAATTCAAAAAATTCTCTTTCTTTCAAAATATTTTTCAATTGCCTCTTTAAACTAATTTTTCAAACTAAAATAGTTATTTGTGATACAAGGACCCGTTAGTGGCACTTTTTTGGCCGAGGGTGAAAGTTGCAGTATGAGTCGGAGTCGAGGCGTAGCCGAGACGAAGAATGTGTTTTCCCAGAAATCTTAAGAACAATTTTGTGTTCTCTTAAAACCTTTCAAAATTCTTCAAAAGCTATTTTTCGAAATTTTCAAAAAGCTACATTTTGTGCTAAATGTTCTAAAAATCTGAGTATCCGTACTGGTAATTTTTATATTATAAAATTAATTTAAAATTAAAATTAATTATTATGATATTCTAAGTTTTGTCCATAATTTCTCATCTCTTTTAAATGATGAAAAAGTTTACAAATTATAGTGTGGTAGTAAAATGTTAAGAACACAATTATTTCCCTATATTAAACAAATTACCATTAAAATTTTCGCTTGTATCAATAATGTTGAGAAACATTTAAAAAATTTGCATCATGAAATAAAGTTAGTTATTTGGAAATTTTGATTTATTAAATCGTTTTGTAATTTTTAAAACACGTGATAAAAAGTTTAGCAACATAACTGTTGCCTTTATCATTAACCGATAATCTACAATACATTGTGAAGATAGAAATTTTAAAATAATAAACTGAAAACAGTCGCGAAAAGTCATATTCGCGCAGTATGCAACCAATTGGCTGAAAAATCATCACAATTTTTATTTCAAAGGTTATGAAACAAACCATTTTACTTGAGAATGTGGTATCTCTTCTTATCCTCTAAACCAGGTCCACGTGGTTGTTCCCTCGGGAATTGAAAGCGAAAAAGGACAAGTGTGCCCTGTCGAGTGTCATTCTACGAGTTGACAAAGGCCTGGGAGCATCCATCCGCGAAAACACTTGGCAAAAACGCTTTCCAGTACGGAATAAAGAAAGCTGCAGTGTCACAAATAGAACGAGAAATCCTCCCTTAGAACAAAAGAAGAAAGGACAGGGGGCAGGATGCAGAATGTCGGGATACACGACAGGAAGTCTCATTTTCGTTATATAATAAAAAAAGTAAAAAAGGATATATGTAGGAAAAAAAGTAGAAAAAGTAAAGTCTTACCACCAACAACGTATCCCCTTTTCTTTCATATTTATTTCCCGTAGATATATTCCAGTCACCCTATTGGACTCACATTTCCACTTTATGTCATATTTCCTGTCCACATTGGGGTACCCTTGTTACAAGCGATTTCCATATCACGAGCTGGCTTATCTTGAGCAATGGATTCCACTCTTTTTACTGACAGCCAAAATAAATGGAATCTTAAGGAAGATTGAACTTTACGAATTAAATTATTATTATTATACCATTAACCCATATCCCTTTAGGGATAAGCGTGACTTAATCGGTGAGGTAGGGAATTAATAGGTAGGAGGCGTTAATGAGGGGAGGAGATAGATTTCTCCGACCCAGGTCGCTGATTAATCTCTCTAGCGATCATCCTAGGTGAAGAGATTCACAAACTCTTCATGTAAAGCTCTCCACTCGGGCCCATTAGTATCCATGGTCCTTTGTTTTAGGCGTCATTCACTCCACGGAGACTCTTCATCGATTAGAATAATAATGATCTAATGTTTCTTCTACTATCTAAGAACCGGTGCGAATTACTATGAGTGTTTCTATTTGTGCTCATTTGGTTAAAAAGTCATATTTCTTGATCAGAAATTGTGTGCTTGGTTGAAGGTAGAACTACTTTTTCAAAAACTCCTTTTTTTGTTGTAGATTCATCTCGTTGGTTGCAAATTTGACTATTCCATTTTTAGAAAATTGCTCTCCTGGGTTAAGAAAATCATCTCTTTGATTGAACTCTTTTGTTGAAATTTTTTTTTTCAAGAATTTTTTTTCCAACAGTGTAACTATAATGCTTTTGATTAAAGATTGATCTTCTTTATTGCAAATTTATCCCATCTAGTTGAAAATTCCTGTAATTTTTTAAACATTCGTCGTTTTTGGTCAAAAATTATTCTCCTTGGTTAAAAATTCATTCTCTTTTAATAAAAATGCAACTGTTTGAGTATTAATTTATCTGGTTTGGTTGAGGATTTAATAATTTGGTACAAAATCAAACTGTTTGGTGGAGAAATATTTTGTTGAAAATGAAAATATTTTCATGAACATTTATGTTTTGGGTAGATAATTCGTCCCTCTAAGTTGAAAATTCATATATTTTGAAGAAAATTCGTGTTTTTTGGTAGAAAATTGATCTACTTTGTGGAAAATTCATCCTTTGGGTGGAAAATTCAACTATCTGGTTAAAAATACATCCCTTTTAGTTGAAAATTCAACCACGTGATTGAAAGTTGAACTAGTTTTTTGAAAATTCATATTTTTTAAGATTCACCTTCTTGGTTAGAAATTCAACTATCCATTACTTTAGTTAAAAATTTATATCTTCTCTTGGAAAATATAACTATTTTGTAGAAAATTCGTTTTTTTTTGTTGGTTGAGAATTAATTTTTGTAATTAACAATGTAATTGTTCCACTTTTGGTTGAAAATTTATATTTTTCCTGAAAACTGATCTTTTCTTGTTAAAAATGCATGTATTTTTTAAGACTTCGTCTTTTTTGGTGAAAAATCAATCTTCTCGGCTGAACTTTCATCCCTTTTGGTTAAAAATACAACTGCTTGGTCTAAATTATTAACTTTGGTTGAGGATTCAAGAATTTCGTAGAAAATTAAACTATTTATTTGAAAATTAACTTCTTTGTTGAAGAATTCATATTTTTGGTTCACATTAAACTATTTGGTTGAAGGCTAAACTATTTTTATGCAAATTTTACTCTTTGGTAAAAAATTAATTATTTTGTTTAAAAATCATATTTGGACGTTAAAAATTTAACCGATTTGTAGATAAGTTGTCCTTTCGGTCTTAAAAATCTACAATTTTGTTGGAAATTTATGTATTTTGTTGAAAATGAAAAAAAAATGTACTAACAATCCAACTATTCCAGTTTTAGTTGAAAATTCACATTTTTATTGAAAATTAACTTTTCTAGTTGAAAATTCATTTACTTTATACAAAATTCATCTTTTTTGGTCAAAAATGCAACTGCTTTGGTCTAAAGCAATCTTGTTCGATTGAGGATTAAAAAATTTAGTAGAAAATTGAACTATTCGGTTGAAAATGAACGTTTTAGTTAAAAATTCATATTTTTAGTGTACATTGAACCATTGGGTTAAAAAGTCATCTTTTTTGGTCAGAAATTCAGCTACTTGGTTGAAATGCGAACTATACTTTTTTATTTCATTTGTAAATCAATCTATAATTCCCTTGTTGCCGTCGTTCCGTAACACCGCTTCGACGCAGGTCGCTGATCAGTTGCTCTAGCAATCACACCAGGCGAAGAGTTTCACAAAGTCATCATATGTCATAGATCACACAAAAATACGCAAACTGACTGATAATCTCATAGCAAGATCCACACTCTTTACTCCAATCACATCCACTAAGTAAAGCTCTCCACGAAGGCCCATTAGTATCCAAGATCGTTCGTTTCAAGTGCCTCTCACGCCGCTGACATTCTTAATACAAATTTATTATAAAGTCTCTTAAGTCGTCATTTAATAAAAAAAATAGATCAGGATATTCTGAACTTTTTATATCAATCGTAGAGGCGTGCGCAAGTAATATTTTGAATCTGGAAGTGTGAAATCTATAGCTCTAGCTAGGGCAATCCAATATCAAATTGGATGCTCTCTGTAGACATATATCTCAGAAAATTTTCCTGAAACTTAGTTTGGTAGTACAACACTGGAATTTACGAGGCGATACGAAAGCTGCCAACGGAATGGAAACTAGATAAAGGATTGTTATTTAACCCGTTGAAGTTTGGCGAATCGCTCGATCTGCTCGCCAAGTTTACGGTTTCTCTGCAGCATTTTATGCGATTCGCCAAGGACTAATCGTCCATTTCCGTGACTAGTTTCGTCTTGCTCAACGATCCTGCAGCCATCATTCCGTTACACTAAACTTAGAATTAAGGCCATGTAATACTTGCCCGATTCCTACTTTACCGACATTTTGTTTCGCAACAACTTACGTCAACGCGAATTAAGATATTGAGTCGAAAATGTAGGGAATTAAATAAAAGGCACCAGTTAACAAAAGGAAGTACACGGCCGATCAGAATTGTGCGTCCACCACATATTTCATAATGAATTTCAAAATTCTGTGTAAAATGAGCCCAGGATGAAGCCAATTTTTCTATTTTAGGAGTTTGTAGCCCGGGCAGAAATGCTTAGTTTCTGTGATGGATGGGGAACTGAGGGGGAATTAGAAAGGCGAGGTAGGGGAAATGAGGATAAATGAGGGGAAGGGAAATGAGCAGAAATTATGGAAAATGAGGGTGGGAGTGTGAGAGGAAATTGGAAAGGAAAAGAAGGAGAAATGATTAGAAGTGAAGGAGGGTAGTGAGGATAATTGAGGGGAGAGTTAGTAGGGTAGTGCGGATGAGAGGAAAAGTGATGGCTGGGGAAGGGACGTAAGGGAAATGAGGGGAAAGTAGAGAAGGGAAGTGTTGGAAGTAAGGGGAAGTAGGAAAAATGATTGGAAGTGAGGGAGGGTTGTGAGGATAATTGAGGGATGGAGAAGTGAGGGGAAATTATGATGGGGAGGTAAGGGAAATAAGGTTAAATGAGGGGAAGGAAAGTGATAAAAAATCATGGAACACGAGGGTGGGGTAGTGAGAGGAAATTAGGAAGGGAAAGTAGGGGAAATGAGTGAAAGTGAGGAAAAGTAGGAGAAATGATTGGAAGTGAGGGAGGATTGGATTGCATTATTGCATAATACAGTTTATAATGAGTAATTCTAAAATCTTTTACTTTAGAAATTTTCTATTTCATATCTTTATTTTTTTTCAATTTAAAGAGTAGTAAACCATAGTAATTATAAAACAATTAATGATTTTCAAAACTTTAAAACTCGAAAGCGTTAGTAGTTAAACAAATTGAAACGTCCGATTGAAATTTTAAAACTATTTTCAATTTAAAAATAATTTAAAACTAGGAGATTCATAATTTAACACTTTTATACATTAAAAATGAAAAATTACAAATGAAATATTTAAAACTATAAAATTTGAAACTGAATTTTTTGAAATAGAAAGCCTTAAATCGGTCAAATTTCAGAGCGCTAAATTACAAATTTTAACGTTACAATTCTAATTGTTCCATTTTTAATATTTTCAATTTGTAAGTGAAAGTGTTGAATTTTTGTGTTTAAATCAGAACTGAACAATAATTATTAATTTGAAACAACTTAACATTTACAAGAATTCAATTTAAATTGATTTTTGTATTTAAAACAACATTCGAATTTCAAAATTATAATTTTAAAATAAAGGGAAGGAATTTTGGTATTTAATTTTTTCCGAATTGGAAGAGGAACTTAATTGTTTTTTACATTTGATGTTTTTATTGTCTTCGAAATGATTTTTACGAATTTATTGGCTTTTTTTACGAACCGGGAAATGACCGGGACTTTTGTTTTTTGATTTTTATTCCTTTTATAAATTACTTTTATGCATGTCATTTATATTTTTATACGGGAAAAATAAAATTTTTATTATTTAACGTTGTATAATGTAAGGCGATATTTCATGTTATCTAAAAATGACCTAAACAATGTTTTTATTGGTTTAGAGTTTTGCAAAATAATCGAATTTCAGATCCCTGAGATTCATCATGTTTTAGCTCCGCTATAAAAAGTTAAATCTTTATAGCTTAGTATAAAGCCTATCGAGAGTTACAACCTAAAACGTTATGAATTTTCTATAAACTTATACGCACATGGTTACACTTTTTTATAAACTCTTTATCCAAATCATGATTTACGATGCTTTCAAACTATTATAACCGTATGGAGGCTCGTGACTTCACATAAATTTCTAAAGTAAATATAATGTGAGCATACTTGAAGGGCGGCTATACAGAACTAGATAACCAACATTTTTTCAAAAAATGGGTTTATTGCATAAAAAGTTCTTAAAAAATACACGTTGTGTAAAAAGGATTTGTTTTAATTCTTATTTTTTAATGTAGTAATAAACAAAAATAATAATTTCAGTTTTGTTCCGGAAGGTCGGTTTCTTAGTCACTTATGCAAACGTATTCAAAATTTTAGAATACACTCAAGGCTTGAATTAAAGAAACCTTTTCTAACATGATTTTTCCATAGAACCAAAAATAACTTGAAAATGAAGAAAATAATTTTAAATTAAAGAGAAATTTCCACTGGAACAGCAAACTATGTCTTTGAATCAAATTTTTTTTACCTTCAGCAACCATATTTCCTAGAATCATTATTGTTTATTAAAATAATATTTTTTTCTTTTTATAGGCCGTTGATGGAAAAATCCTTTGTCACAATAAAATTTGATTTTCTCGGATCAAGCAAGTTTTTATTTTCGCATAAAATGGAAATTCGATTTTTAATCGCTACTAAAAACCGATTTTCATAATCTATGATTTTGTAACCTCAATATTCTTGGGCGACTTACTTGGAATTGGCTAAGGTTTTTAGAGCAGAATTTTTTCGTCGCATTCATAAATTCATCTTATTTGGGAATAAGATATTATTTCTTCTTCAAACTGAAGACATCATTTTTTTATGGAATCAAATTCTGAATTTATTGGTTATCGAGATCTGAACTGCAACCTTCCACTTATCGATGAATACCCGCTTTAACCTAGATTTAAAAAAATCTTAGAATTGCTGTGTGGATATAGGTCACGGAAAACCTGGAAATCAGGGAAAAATTAGGGACTTTGAAAAAAAATCAAAAGTCACTTTTTAAAATGAAAACATTACTTTAGTCACTTTTTAAAATGAAAACTTTACTTTAATCACGTTTAAAATGAAAACATTACTTTAGTCACTTTTAAAAATAAATTAACCCCCCCATGGATTATCCACAATTGAAATGAGGTTTATACCTATTTCGAAATTTTCTTCATTTTTCCAAAAAATTTAGAGTATTTTAAAAGATTCCAAGAAATTTGTAATAGATTGCAATAAATTGAAGGTATTTTAAAGGATTTTAAAGACTTTAGAATTTTGTCATATTCCAAGAAATTTCAAGCGCTTTGAAAAATTTCAAGGTATTTCCAAGGATTTTATTGATTTTAAGGGATTTGTAAAAATGTTCATCCGGTTGTAAAAAATTTCTTAGAAATTTTAAGATATTTTTTAAAAGATTCTAAGGGATTTTATAAGATTTCGTAGGGGCTTAAAGGTTTTAATTCAGAATTTATCTTGTTTGGTTATACATTGTAGTATTTGGTTTGAAATGTAATTAATTTCTTAAAAATGCAACTATTTTTTTTAAGGTCATCTTTTTTTGGTGTAAAATTCAACTAATGGTTGAAAATTGATTTACTGTGTTAAAAATTCATTTTTTTCGGTTAGAAATTCATCTATTTTGTTAAAAAAAACTTTGGTGTTGAATGTTGAACTTTTTTTATTGAAAATTCATTTTTTTGTTGAAGATTCGTCATTTTAGTTGAAAATTCGTTTCTTTTTGTCAAATACATTTTTTTGTTGGAATATCAACCACTTGGTTTAAAGTTAAGCTACTACTTTTGGTTCAAAATATTTTATGTTCAAAACTTTTTCAAAAATGAAATTTTCAAAATAGGCTTATACTCAACAAATAAAAATATATTAATAAACATTGAATTATATGTATATTTAACTAATAACATTTTTTATTCGCCTATTTATCACCTATTTAAAAAAATACTTTCTCACAATCTTTAAGGAGAATGCGTACTGCAATGGCTTCATTTGTAGAAGAATCCATAATAAAAATGTCAGAAGACTAGAATTTTGGTCTTCAAATAATGGTCAGGGAAAATGAAAAATAAAACAGAGAAACATCAGGGAAAAGTGAGGGAATTCCGATGTTTTGTGGTCATCCTGTCATGATGAACATTTTATTTACAAATGTTTTTTAGATTCCAGGTGTTTTTTTTTGCTTATTTCACGGAAAAAGTTATTGAGACTTCCAGCATGGGCAGTTTATCAAATAATTATGTTAATAATTTGAACGCACATTTACTATCAAGTCAAACACATTGCGCGACGTGTGAACGGACCATGTTATTGCAAGATTAATGTTTATGCCGGTCGGGCTTTGGGCGCGTATTAATTACCTTGTCCTAATCGCACCAGTAATTACGTGCCATGCACCAAGAGCGCCCTCAATGCGTCTCCCGAATTCGCGCAGTCATGAACTTAGGTCCTGCCAAGAATTTGGCTGACAGAATGAGAAATCACCCATTCAAGTTGCTCAAAAAACAATAAAGAAATAAAATTTGATCCATAATTGAATCTCTGCTAAGTGGGGGTTGTTAATCACATCTTGCGAGTACAAAGTTAATTATTTAACTTGAGAAAGAATCAAACTTTTTAAAGAAAAGCGAAAATAAGTTAACCTGTATTTTTATTACTATAATATTATTTTATCAATAATATTTTACACCAGAGGGAGGAGGGACCCACATATCAGAAGCACGGTGCGATCTGGGAGACCTCACGTCCATGCGTCCATACGAATTTACCACTTTTTGCTCAAATGAGGGATAATCGGGACGTCAAATTTTGCTAGGACGGCCCCTGTTCCGAACTTTGGGTTACACACATAAAGATCAAGTTTATTTTTGTTTAACATCTTGCGTTTCAAATTCCTTGAAACAAATTGAAACAGAAATATAAAATTGTGACAATACCGTGGTCGCGCGGTCTCTAGACCGCATCTATGAGCTTTCAATTGATATTACTCATCAATTACACGCAGGATCACACGTTTTCCACCTATCACGGCGAAAAAACTACTAAAACTGAAGCTACTAATAACGGCAGTCACGAGGATGACCAGAGGGTGGGAAAGAGAGGGTGGAAGGGACCCACATAATATCAGAACCATGGTGCGGTCTGTGAGACCGCACATCCATGCTTAAAGGTTAACGAAGAGCTTTAGTGAGCGATATTAATTATGATGGAATTAAAAAGACATCACGCCACTGTTCACACTTTTTGATACTTTTTTTAACGATGCAACTCTTTTGCTACTATTTTGAAAAAATTACATTGATGTTATTATTTTATCAAATTGCTCGCTAATGCAACTATATTTTCACTTTGCCTTTAAACATGTTTTCAACTTTTTTCTCGATATTAGCAAAAAATAAGATATCTGCCATCTCAAAAGACAAATTTCGTATGATTTTAAAGATTTTAATAGATGCCAATGGGTTTAAAGCTATTACAGTATTTTAAAATATTCCAAGGGATTTCGAAGAATTTCAAAGATTTCAAGAGATTTTAAGAGATTTCAAGAAGTTTCATATGACTAATTTTTCAAAATTTTTGATGAAACTTTAAGATATATTGCATTTTTTAAGATGATTTATGGGATTTCAAAGTATTTTAGGGGATTTGTCGGTATTTCAAAAGATTCCAAGAAATTTCAAGATATTCACAAAATTTCGAGGGATTCACAGAATTTCGACAGAAATCAAAAAAGTTCATAAGAATATAAGGAATTTCTATAGTTTCCGAAGGATTTTGAATAATTAGAGAATAGTCCCGAGATTTTACAGATATTTTAATATATTTGAAGGGGTCTTATCAGATTTTACGATATTCTTGAGGATTTTAAAGATTTCATCATTTTTCCAAGAAATTTTGAAAGATATTAAAGATACTTCAAGGTGTTTCACCGTTCTTTACTCAATTTTTGCGGGATTACTAGATATTTCATCAGACTTAAGGGATTTTATCAATTTCAAGAGATTCCAAAGGATTTTAAAAAGTTCAGTGTATTTTTCTTTATTTTGAGCGATTTAACGAGTTTTGAAAATTTTTAATGGTTTTCAAAGAATTTCGTAGAATTTCAGAAATTTTCCAAGAATTTTGAAAGGTATCCAGGATATCAATAATATTGAAAAATGGTGCAAGGGATTCCAACGGACTTCTAGAGAGGTTTAGGAAATAAATGAACTGAAATGAAATTTCAAGGGACTTCTAGGAATTTCTAAATATTTCTACTGATTTCACAGGATTAAAAAAATTTCAAAGGATTTGAAATAATATTCAGTAAAACATTTGAATTCTTAACCGACACAGATTAATTTTCAACGAAACAGTTGTATTTTTACCTGAAAAAGATGATTTTCTGACCCAGAAGACTAATTTTTTAAAAATGGAATAGTTATATTTTAACCAAACAGATGAATTTTCAAAAAAAAAAATGAATTGTTAATAAAGTAGTTCATCTTTCAACCAAGTAGTTGAATTTTTGACAAAAAAGATGACTTAATGACAAAATAGTTAAATTTTCTACCAAAAAAATTAATTTTCCAGCAACAAGATGAATTTTATACAAAAAAACACGAATTTTCAACCAAATGCATTAATTTTAAACAAAGTTTTTGAATTTTTAAGCCAAAAGGTCCAATTATCCACAAAACGATTGAATTTCCGACCCAAAAACATGATTTTTTAATCAAGAAAGTTAATTTTCTAACAAAGTTGAATTTTCGTTAAAAAATTTAATTTTTAACAAAAAAGTTAATTCTCAATCTAATAGTTGAATTTTCTGTCAAGTTTTTTAATCCTCAACCAAATCAGATTAATTTAGACCCAAACCATTGCATTTTTAACCAAAAAGGATAATTTTTCAACGAAGAACATTGCTTTTCGATCAAAAAAGAAAAGTTTTTAACAAAAAAGTGAATTTTCTACTAATAATTTAAATTTTCGTAAAAATAGTTTAATTCGTTTGACGACAAAAGCGTCCTACCAAAAACTAATTTATACCAGATTTGTCGATCTTGCTTTGGTGAACAACTTTTGTGTATTCATTTTTTTCGTATCTTGTGTCTTTTTTCCAAAAATGTTACATTTTTTATTGTTATTTTTTACGATTAAATAAAAACTACGCGTCCTATCAAAAAATAATTTATAAAAATTTGTCGATCTTTTTTTTTTGTGAACAATTTTCGTCTGCTAATTTTTTTTCATACCTTGTGTCGTTTTTACAAAAATTGTAAGGTTTCTTGAATGTTATTTTGTACAATTAAAACAAAAACTACGCGTGCTATCAACAAATAATTCATACGAAATTTGTCGATTCTTCTTTGATATAAAACTTTCTTCTATTCACTTTTTTTCTAATCTTGTGTTGTGTATCCAAAAATTTCAATTTTTTTAAATACTTTTTTACGATTACAGGAAAAACTACCCGCCCTATTAAGAAATGATTAACAGCAGACTTGGAGACCTTTTTTGTACAAACAATTTTCGTCTTCACATTTGTTTCATATCTTGCATATAGTTTCGCCGAAAAATTGAATTTATCATTCTGAATATCATTTTTCAGGATTGAAACGAAAAATATGTAGCTATCAAAAAATGGTTTCAATCAAATTTGTTCATCTTTTTTATATGAACAATTTTGCTTGTTGACATTTTTTCTTATCTCGTACAGTTGTGATTGAAAATGAAATTTTATATTTTTTAAAAACATTTTCGATTGATAAAACCAGAACCAGTTGTCAAAAATGGCTGACCAACGAACTTGCTCTTTCTTTTTAGGATGAGAATGTAAAAAAACGAATTTTCAAAATATTATTTACAATTTTATACAAAAAAGATCAATTTCCAAGTAAATTGATAAATCCTAAAAAAATGGATTTTCAACAGAAGAGTTTAACCCAAAAGATGATTTGTTAAACCAGAAGATTAATTTTTTTTAAATGGAATATTTAAAGTTAGGTTTATTATATATTTATATATATTATATATATATATATATATTTATTTATTTATTTAAGTTAGGTTTGAAAGCAGCTTTAAGCTGTACCTTGCACTTGGGTTCTTATGTTAACGCTGACTGCCATGTACATATCCTTCTTGTTACGAACTCAATAAAGATTCTTTATTATTATATAAAAAATTAATGTCTCAGGTTTAAGATGGTTACAGCCCAATATGTCGAAGGCATTTATGGTTAGAGTTGGATTTTTTTTTTAATAGTATGCATGGGGCTGTCCCGGAATATATTATTAGTCACGGACGCATTATTATAATGCAATCAAGTGATCTGATAAGAGCGTGTGCCCTGACATATTGGGCAAAGCCTGGTTTTTACCCCATCATTCACGGACTGGGTTGCCGTCAAGTGCAAGCATTATTATTATTATTATTATAAACAAAAAAAAAATAATTTTCAACAAAGTAATTCAACTTTCAACCACGTAGCTGAATTTTTGCCCAAAAAAGATGTCTTTTTAACAAAATAATTGCAAAATATAATGGAAGATTTTTTATTAAAAAATAGTTCATTTTTCTTGTTGGGTTTTATCAATTTAGTTCGCATTTAAGAACAAAAAAACAAGAAATTGTATGTTTCTTAAAAACAGAGACAAATGAAGCTGTCTTGAAAAATTTATCATCAGGAAACGTACTAAATGTTATGTAAGTTCGTAATGTTACTTTCACTGACCCCCCGCCCCCTCAAATTGGTAAAGTAGTTTATGTACGGCCCCTTGTCTGTACATGAGGTATCTATTTCAAGTGAATTTCACGCTCTTAATTAACTTGGTCGAAATTAGCATCCTTTTTTTAGTAACTTTGGGGGATAATTCACTTTGCTTTTATGCTCCCACTGAATTAGCAAATTATGGAAACCATTGTTAGGAGGACACACTTTGAATCAATTTCGCTTATGAAAATTCACTATAGAGACATTTTCCCACCAGGCGATATTATATATTTTATACAATATATATATAGGATTACATGCACACACTGCACTTAATATGAAGTGGACTTTGATCATGCCAACATTCGCTGTTGTTTTCGACCTCGTGCGCGGCACCTATGACAAATTATCACAACAGCAAGTCTCTCTTTGTGTTAGTAAAATTATATAGGTGCGTGAGTTCATTACACATGAATGCTTTATCAGGCATAGTTATTTTGTAATTACCCACACAAGTCAAGTCCACATGTGGTAACAGGTTCAAAGTATCTCTAGTCTCAAATTTCGATAACCTACTCTCAATTTATCATCGCACGTTATTAAAATTCTTATATTTTTATTTTATTAATGATGTCCAAGTTTAGGTTCCGGAAGCTTCAAATTTTTGTTTCAGAGAAGCCTTAAGGGGCGTAAACTACGTTACCAAATGAATGAAATTAAGGGGCATTTTTTGATATTTGAATTATTTCGATAAGTTGAAAATAATTTGGCTAAAAACGAAGCTCAGTTTTAAAAAGTGTCAAAGGATAATGAGGCTAAGAAGACATAAAGTTAAAATTATGTGCGGTAATTATATTTGATAAAGAAACGAACAAAAAGAAACGTGATGAAACTTTCGTTACGTTCCTTTTTGCTTCTTTCGAAATAAAACTTTGAAGGAACATAATTTGGACATTGTGCCTCAGTAGCTGCATTATTTTTTAGTAATTTTTCCAACTTTTAACAACATAGTTACATATTCAACAAAAGAGATGAATTTTCAACTAAACTGATGAATCTTAAAAAAATGAATTTACAACAAAAGAGTTCAAATTTTAAATAAATATAGAATAAAGATACAACTGGCAAATTTCAGAAAATGCCCTTTAATTTTGTTCGATTTTCTGACTGAAATAAATTCTTTTGAATAAAATTAATGTATATGTACCATATTGAATTCAATATAAAACGCTTTAATTTCCTAATATTTCAAGTCGAAATATATTGCATTTTCAACAAAGTAATTGAGTTTTTAAGCGTAGATTTCCTACAAACAAAATAAATTTTTATTCCAAAAAGACGAATTTGCAACAACAAAAAATTAATTTTCAACCAAACGGTTGCATTAACAACCAAATATTTAAACACTGAAGGAAAAGAGACGAATTTTCAAAGACTGTTAAATGTTCAAGAACACAAATTTCATTTTCAACCAAGAAAGATGAATTGTTAACCAAGAAAGATGAAATTTCAATCCAAAGGGACGAATTTTTAAACAAAACAGAATTTTCAACCGACTAATTAAATCTTCCACTAAAAAGATGAATTTTCCACCAAGAAGATTAATGTTATACCAAAAAAGACGAATTTTTAACAAAATACTTGAATTTTCGAGTGCAAAAATGTGCAAAATGTAACAGCAGTTGCATTTTAAACCAAATAATTGAATGTTCATGCTAAAAAGACGAATTTTGTGGAAGTCAGTTGAATTTTTAACCCGAAAAGTGGAATTTTTAACAATAAAGGTAATCTTCTACTAATAAAAATGACTTTTCTAAAACGAAGGATGGACTTTGAATCCGAAAGGACAAACTTATAACAAAATATTATAGTTGAATACTCAACCAAAAAGATGAATTTTCCTCGGAATTTTCACAAAAAAATTATTAATTTTCTACCTAAAAGACGAATTTTCAACAAAGTTCATCAATTTTCTACCAAATAGTTGAATTTTCAACTTATGAAGGATGAATTTTTGACATAAAATTCGAACAGTTAAATTTCAAGTTAAAAATTCATTTTCAATTTAAAAAAAGCAAATTTTCCACAAAATATTTAAATTTCCAATGAAAGAGGTGATTCTTAAAAAAAAAGGGTTTTTGGCAAAGTTGTTGAACCAAAAAAGTGGAATGTTCTATCAAAAAAATCAATTTTCCACTGAAAAGTTTATTTTCAATTAAATACTTCAATTTTTAATCTTTATTGAATATTCGTCATAAAAGGTAAGTTACAACCAAATATTTGAATACCGAAAGAAACATGTGATAGTTGATGGACCAAAAAATATTTTTATTTGAGACCAAAAACAGTTTAATTCAACCGGAAAAGACGATTTTTCAACAAAATGATTCAATCCTGCATTTTCAAACAAAAAGAATGAATTGTCAACCAATAAAAATTATTTTCTACCAAAAAGATGTATTTTGTACAAAATACGTGATGTATATTCAAATAAAAAAGATCCATATTCAACAAAAAATAAAATAGTTACATTTTTAATTAAAGAAATTTATTCTCAACCAAAAAAAAATTTTTCTTAACAGAATAGTGAAAATTTTTCAACTAAAATGACGAATTAAAAAAAATGAGGTTTCAAAAGGGGTACAACGTTCAACCAAAAAGATTATTTTGTGCCATAAACGATGAATTTTCAGCCAAAAATTAAACGAGTTTTCAACAAATTTGTTAATTTTTCAACAAAAGAGATGAATCTTCATTCGAAAAGAATTGAATTTTAAACAAACTAGTTTAATTTTTATTAAAATAATTAAATTTTCAACCAAATAGTTAGTAGAATGTCTAACCAAACAAGATGAATTCCAAATAAAAAATATAATTATGGACTTTTCAGCGGCAAATAATAAACTTTTAAGCAAAAATATTTTGATTTTGTTATTGGTCTCTATCATTGTTCATTTGGCATTCAAGCGAAAAAAGGAGAAAAGAGAAATGTTTTGGAAAACAGTGGAGAAAAGAACTCTTCAAAACAGGAGAAAAGAGGGGAATAGGGGAATAGGGGAAAGAGTATGAAGCCTGAGATTAAATAAAAGTGATTTTTCCAAACTGTTATAATATTTATCATCAGGAAACGTACTTAAATGTTATCAAAGTTCGTAACGCTACTTTAACTTTGTACCTAATTCTGCTATTGTCAAAAAAAAAAATATTCACAATTAAGGGGGGACACAGTTAGGAAATGGTCTGATTTGTGGAAAATTGGCAACTCGGCACTTCAACACGACAACGCCCATTCATCGCAGCTTATTCAGCAATCTCTGGTGAAACACGGCCTTACACAATTTCAACAGCTGCTCTACACTCATGTACTGGCTCCCTGTGATTTCTGGCTGTTTCCTAAATTTAAGTATCCTCTAGCAGGAAAACGATTTCAAGAAGTAGTGGAAATAACACAGACTTTAAGGGGTGCTTGCGAAAGTGGAATCAATGCTGGAAGAAGGTTGTTGCTTGCAAAGTGGATTTCTTTGAAGGAAACATCCTCTCCATTTACAAGAATTAACTCTTAATCCTGGTACACCAGAAGGTCGGATACCTCAGAGTTTATGGACGGCCCCTTGTGTTTCCGATATGACATTTTTTCTTAAAAATTTTCAACATATATTCTTATTCATATCCTAGATACGCAATTCTAATGTTTGTAAAGATATGCAGTTTGTTTCCGAAAGGAATTTTTTATAAGTCCTGATTACATTTCAGTTCCTCAAATCCTGTTTTTTAAGTAAGGTGAAGGGATTCCAGCTTTTGCGTCGATGATACCCTCAGATAAATCCCTTGAGCATTTCAATTTCAGCGTCTTCCTTTGAGTGTGTATTTACTTACTAAAGAACGCCATCGTAACGGAAGAACTTGCAATCGGAGGCATCCAGATAAGAATACTGATTTCATCTCAGCTGTCTCATTTGCCTCTGGATATAAAACTTCCGCATTTCCCAAATCTTCCATCTAGCCACAAAATCCCACTCTTTTGTATTCTTTTTGAAAATCACCTTTCAGATTCTTTTAAAATATCTATTTTGAATCATTTGTATTTGTACTACATTTTTTAAGCATTGATAATAGAATTTTACTGACGTTTAATCTAAGATTAGAAAATGTAGTGAATTTGATTTAAGAAAATGAAAATCACATTCATTTAGCATGCTCTCTCTTTCTGTTACAGGTATAGTCTCAACGATTATTCTATGAAGGGACATCATTTTTAATATCTGCTACTGGTGAGCGACAATTTTTTAAAAATCTCAAATCATACATTAAACTTTCTCGCTCGCAGTGAACCGTGGGATTTGAAACTGTTGTATATCATTCTAATTATTAAATGCAGATCAAAATGATCCAAAGTGAAAAAAATAGAATTACAACCAAGAAGTTAAAGAAGAAGTTAAACTTAAGAATTTAATTTTCAACCCAAAAAGAAAAATTTTCAATAAAATAGTGAAATTTGTAAGCAAAAATGTGAATTTTCGACAAAGGAGTTCAGCTAACAATCAGAAAATTAAACCAAACGTACGAAATTTCAAATAAAATAATTGAAACCAAAATAGATTAATAATCAACCAGGAAGCTGCATTTCGAACCATGAAATATAAAATGTCTACCATATAAGAATGTTCAAGCCAGAAATACGAATTTTCAACCAAGAAAGATTCTTAAGTCAAGATAAAAAAACGTTAATCTATAACTGGAATAGTTAAATTTTGAGTTAAAAAAATTTATTTTCTTACATAAAAGTGAATTTTCATAAACCAGTTAAATTTTTGCTCAAATAGGTGAATTTCCCACTAAAATAACTGTAGTTGTAATTTCATAACTTTTATGAATAATGAACCAAAAAAAATGTTTCCAGAAAAGAGTTCAACCAAAAATAGAATAGTTAAATTTTTATTTAAAAAAATTACTTTTTAACTAAACAAAAAAAGTTTCAACAACAAAAAAATGAATTTTTAACAAAGGAGTTCAACTTTCAACCAATTAGCTGAATTTTCAATCAAATGAGATAATAGTTTGTCAACGAAAATATTTTTAATCTAAATAAATTTCAAAATAAATTTAAAAAAAATAGTTGAATTCAACAAAAAAGATGAATTTTCAACCAAATGGTTGAATTTGCAACTAAAGAAGTTAAATGTGCTACCAAGGATTTGCATTTTAAACTATAAAAGGTCATTTTCCAGCAGTTAAATTTTCAGTTAAAAAAATGAATGTCTAACAACAAAAAAAGAATTTTCAACATAATAGTGAAATTTTCATCAAGAAAGATGAGTTCTCAATGAAAAATGTAATATTTGATATTTCAACCGAAAAAAGTTTTAATTTTAAATAAAAAACAGGTTCAACCAAAAAGAGTTAACTTCCAACCTAAAATAATGGGGGTTTTCTACTAAAGAGATGAATTTTCAACTAAAATGCTAAAGCTTTAATCGGAATAGTTAAATTTTCATTTGCTAGCTGATCTCTTTTAGTTAAAAATTTAACTCTTAGATGGAAAATGCATGTATTTTGTTGAACTTTTGTATTTTTTTTTTGTAGAAAATTAATCTTCTTGATAGAGGATTTAACTATTTTGTTCAAAATTCGTCTCTTTTGATTGAATTAAACTGGTTGAAAATTCGTTCTCTTTTTGTTGAAAATTAATTTTCCAAACTAAATTTTTATGATTGCACTTTGAGTTCAAAACTTACATTTTTTAGTTGCACGTTTAACTATTTTGTTGAAAATTCATCTCCTTTGCCCCTACAAGCGATGAGTGCCTTTTTGATAAAATTTCAGCATAAAATTTATCGACTGTGGCATTCCTATGCTATCTAAAAATCTTTACATTCTTTGAAAAACACTTTTGAGTCTTTCATTCTCTCTAAATTTGATTTGAAAAATATTTGACTCGCAGTTTTACTTTTCGAGGTAAAGTAAATTTTCATAAATTTGTTCACCGCGTGAGAATATCTCCTTTCTAGACCCATTCCTGAAAATCCTCATTCGAATCCTCAGAATCCGTTGCAACTCCAACCACTGCATCCATTTTCCTGAAAGCTCTCAAGAAATCCCTGATAAAAGCATATCCTTGCCAAGTCGGAAATGATGTACATTTAAAAAGCACAGCACAACGTACGCAAAGCAGAACTCGATTTATATGATATCAAAGTTCTCGAACCGTCTTAAGCGTGTGTATACAATAGTACGATATATAATGCACCATTATTCGATGCATACTCATTATTTCAATCCTTCAGAAAAAATATACTTTGAAAAATATATCAATATGCTCATTAGGACTTCTCAACAGATTTCAATACTTTAAAGGCATTCCAAAGGATTTTAATGGTTAAAGGGTATTTTTTTAACTTCCAAGACATTCTAAAGAGCTTTGAAAAGTTTCAAGGAGTTTAAAAGGATTTGAAGTTATTGAACGATTTCATAGGTCCTTTAAGGTTTTAAGTTACTTTAAAAGATTCCAAGGAATTTTTAATATTATTATTATAATACCATTAAGCCATTTCCCTTTCGGGGTAGGCGTGACTTGCTCGGTTGGAAAATAGTGAATAGGTATATAGGTATAAAGTAGGTCGGTATGTGGGTATAAGGTATATAGGTATATAGGTGTTAGGTATAGATTTTTTAGATTGATCTGAAATTCTCGTGTTATTTATATGAATGGCACGTTCATTCCGCAACACTGCTCCGACCCAGGTTGCTGATCAATCTCTCTAGCGATCAACCCAAGTGAGGAGCCTCACAAAATTGTTATGTATGGTTCCCCACTTGGGTCCATTGATTTCAGTAATTTTAAGGGATTTCAAAGGATTCTAAAAATTTTAGAGTTATTTTAAAAATCTTCAAGAGCTTTTAGGAACCTCAAGGGATTTCAAATTTCAAATTATTCGAAATATTTTAGATTATTTTTAAAATTCTAAGAAATTTTCAAAACTTTAAAAACTTTCAGGGGAAATTACAAAGTTTCCAAAGAATTTTTAATAGATTTTAATCATTTAAAGCAATCTCAAAGGATGTTGAAGATTTAAGGGTATTTTTAATACTTCCAAAGTATGCTAACGAGCTTTAAAAAGTTTCAAGGTATTTCAAAGGATTTGAAATTATAGAATGATTTCACATGCCTTGTAAGTTTTTAGGATATTTTAAAAGGTTCCAAGAAATTTTCAATAGATTTCAATAATTTTAAGGGATTTCAAAGGATTTTAAGGACTTCAGGTTTATTTTTAAAATTTCCAAGAGCTTTTAGAAGTCTCAAGGGATTTAAAAAAATTCTAAATATGTGTAATATTTTAGGTTATTTTTAACAATTCTATGAAATTTTCAAAGCTTTGAAAACTTTGAAGGGAAATTTGAAAGTTTCCAAAGAATTTTTAATAGATTCTAATCATTTAAAGCAATCTCAAAGGATTTTAAAGATTTAAGGGTATTTTTAAAACTTCCAAAAGGTTCAAGAAGTTTCAAGGGATTTCAAAGGATTTGAAATTATAGAATGATTTCACAGGCCTTGTAAGGTTTTAGGATATTTTAAATGATTCCAAGGAACTTTCAACAGATTTCAATAATTTTAAGGGATTTAAAAGGATTTTAAATACTTTAGGTTTATTTTTAAAATTTTCAAGACCTTTTAGAAGTCACAACGGATTTAACAACATTTCAAAATATGCGATATATTAATAAAATATTTCAATATATGTTTCCAAGGAATTTTTAATAGATTTTAATAATTTAAAGTCATAACAAATAATTTAAAAGATTTATATTCCAAAGATTTAAATTCTGAAGAGCTTTAAAACGTCTCAAGGGTGTTCAAAGGATTTCAAAAGATTAAAAATATTTTAGGGTATTTTTAAAAATTTGAAGGCATTTCAAGGAATTTGAAAAAGTTTTTCTTAAGCGTTGTAAAGAATTTCTTAACATTCTTAAAATGTTTTAAAAGATTCCTAGGGATTTTATCAGATTTCCGAGGAATTCCAGGATTTCAGGAAATATCAGATTTTACAGAATTCTACTGGATTTCATAATATTCAAATGGATTTCAAAGAATTTATTCACAAACAGTAAGGGATTTCGTAGGAGTTTGAAGATTCAATGAAATTTTCTAATCCTTATTAATTTATCCTGAATTCTTTTAAATGATTTGAATTTTTTGAATTCAGTTGAATTCTTCTAAATTCACTCAATACTACTCGAATCAGTGCATTAATTTTTGTTTGTTTAATTCATTCTGGAGCCTTTTAAACTCACTTTGAATTCTTCTCATTTTCCATGTCTAAATTAACTCCAAGTTTACTGAAATCAATGGAATTTAAAAAAAAAATTTCAATTCATTTGAATTCTTCCAAATTTTCTTCAATTAAAACGAACATTATAATTTTATTTTATTTTAATTTATAATTAAAATTTTTTTTGTTCAATTTATAAAAGATTCTCTATTGTTAATGTTACAGGATAAATATTTTGTTCTTTACATATTAATGGTCAGGGAAAATTAAAAATTAGTCACGGAAAAGTCAGGGAATTTTTAAAATGATGTGTGCGGCCATACTTTATTTAGGAAATTGCTTAATTAACAAAATGAATTAATCTAAGTCTGATTCCTAAATTTGATGATGACCATAAAAATGTAGTGAATGAAAATCTTTTAAGAAATAGAATGAGGAATTAATGTTGAATACCATTTACAAATAGAAATTTTTCAAAAAGAGTAGAACAAACATGGAAGTTTGAATGTAACTATTTTTAAATAAAAAATTAGGATCACAAACTATTTTTTTATAATTTACTTTGCAGCTTTTCTTTAAAGATGATTTAATGTCGCATTAAAAATATTTATCTATAGGTAGAGTGAAGAATATAGAGAAGCAAACGATAATGATTTTTGCGGATAATTTGAAAAAATTGTGGTTTCCATTCAATGATAATTTTACTTTTTTGTGTGTATATTTTTAATACAAAAAATGATGGTGCGTCTCTTCAAGTCAATTTTGACAAATAATTATTTTTTGTTCATATTTCCAAAAATCTTTACTATTATATCTTTATTATTATACAAATTCTAATAGTTTACATTTTGTATTCGCCAGTTTAAAAAATCAAATATTTTTAAAATGTGTGAGCTTTTTTAAAATTTTTCCATCTGAATTCGAATCCGATGCACTTGAGAGTCTTTTCTTTTGAAATGAAATATCGTCTTTTGGGGTTGGTCTCTGAACATAGCAGAACTTGACTATATTCCATGAAATGTTGCCGATATGTGAAATATATGATCGTTCAGATACGAATTTAGTAGGAGGCGTTTCAAACCAACCTTTGTAGAATAAAATGGAAAAGATTCGAGATTTATCTCACTTTGTCCTGAAATTGGGTCAGGACGCATTTTTTTAATTGGTAGTCAATTTAATTTTGATTAAAATTCTGATACGCCAATTTTATACAAAAATTGTTTTTAAAAAACCCTACCTGCTCCAGTTTTTATAACTGTAATTTACCATCAGAAGATTACCATTTCTTTAGAAAAAAAAACCTCGGTTCATTTTCGCCATTCGCTATTTTTAAACAATGAATGGAAAACCTTTTTCGGTTCAAAATTCAAATAATTTAACTATTTGGTTGAAATTTTCTTTTGGTTGTAAACTGACTTTTTTAGCTGAAAATTCAATCATACCATGCGTTGTTAAACATTTATCTTCTTCAGTTGAAAATTCAACTATTTGTTTAAAAATTTCTGTATTCTGTTGAATCTTTTCTTTTGTGTTAGAATATTTATCTTCTTGGTAACTTGGTTGAAGCTTAACTATTAAATTGAAAATTCCTTTACAAATTCACGTATTTTGTTAAAAACTAATCCTTTTTTGGTAGAAAATTAATCTTTTTGGTTAAAAATTGAATCATTTGTAATACCGTATTTTCCGATTTCAATCATTTTCAGTTGTGTCTCTTTCAAATTGCCGACCTTTAAATTGTAAATCTTTAAAAGTGATTAGTTTTTTATTTTGACAATTTAGAAAAAAAAGTGTCTGTACTTTTAACGATTTACATGATAAATTTCATTAATTTGGAAGATTCTGAATTGGAAAGTTGACCTTTGATTTCCAAAGTCATCAAAATTTAAGAATTTGTATTTTTACATATTTTAAATTCAAGAGTTTAAAATGTTTAACAATTGCGAAAGATTTTGAATTGAAAGGATTGAGAACCTGACTTTTGATCTTCAAAATTAAATTGAAGCAGATATTTCAAATTGGTTAATTAGGAAATCAAAATAACAAACGCGTAGTAAACACGCGTAGCGCGCTATTTTTGCTAGTCTGTAATAATTAAAAATATAAAAACATTTCAAATCCATTCAACTTGAAAATTTAGTCCAGCAGTAAAAAATGGTTACTTTCTTGTGCTCTGAAAATTGTGTGTAACTTTTGAGGAAAATATCTGGAACGTCGAATGTGCGGAATTTTCTAATTTAAGGTTCCAAACCTGACACATGGAACATTATTGGTTTTGGAATGCTGGGCTTTACACAAGCTCTCTGCGCTTCATGCTTTACATACCAATCGTTCCTTCGTCAAAATTCCCCACAACTTTTCCATGTTATTATTTTCACGATTTTTCAAATTCCACGCATGCTTCATTGTTTTACAAAATAAATTACGAAAAAATTGGATTCATTTCAATTTTTCCTTTTCAGTATATTTTTTCTCTTAGACTCCTTTTCTGCAATAAATTTTCTCACTTTTTTTTACTTTATCATCTCAGGTTTATTATCACAAACTTTCACATGAAAATGAATTTACTCGGGTTAAAATCTAATTTCACTAGTCTAATCCCTGCGGAACAGTGTCTGCTTTTTAAAATAAAAAAACCTTGACTATTTATTTCTGCGCTCTGTAAGGATCTCGCTGCGATTATTTTTTTGTTTTACGTAATTTCTTAATCTCTTTTCCTATCTTATTCAATGTTTTTAAACATTATTGATAAAAGAGAAGAATATAATGGTACATGATTTTATAATATTGGAAATAATTTTTTTCTTAACATTTCGCTACGATACTATTTACTATTATTACAATAAAGAATAGTTTGGTACACTATAATTTGTAAAAATTGTTGATACAGGTAACAACAGAATTACAGGTACTGACAATAAGATTTCTGGGGAAATGTTTAATGATTTAGGATTTATTTCAAAAGATTAATTTTATGCATTTAAGATTTCAAAATATGGCAGAAAAGAATCTAGAAGATTCTAAAACAATTTTTGTTATTTTGTAGGATTTGAATATTTGTAGAAAAACTGAATTATTTCAAAAGATATTTAGACGCTTCAGAAGTTTTTCAAAGATTCGATAATAATTGAAATATTGAAAAAATTTTGAAAAAAATGTAGATTTGTGAAGATTTAAAAAAAATGTGAAAGATTTTTAAGAATTTTTTAAAGTTTCAAGAGAATATGAAAATTTTCTTCAGATTCATTGGCAAATTTTTACTTTTTCTACCTTAGGGGCAGAGAAAGAAGGTGTTCCAAAAGAGCTGGATGGATGGAACTTTTTCGGGTATCTTTGGACATCAAATGAATTAATTCTAAGCCTCAAAATTTTATGTCTCAAAGTTTAGACATTTTTTAGAACTTTTTTTATTTTTAATTATTATCATAGGGGTAGACGAAGGGAGGATGGCCCAGAAGACCTGGGGAGGATAATCTTTTTTTGGTACCTTTACACATCGAATGGAACGATTCTAAGTCAGAAATTTTAGGTCTGGAAGTTAGGGTAATTTCTGGAATTTTTGGTTTGATTTTTCATTATTTTAGGGGTGGAAAACGAGGGTGGTCCGGAAGCGATAAGGAAATAAAACTTTTTTAGGTATCTTTGGACATCAAGTGATACCATTCTAAGTCATAAAATTTTAGTTCTGGAAATGAGGGGCACTATTTGGAATTTTTGTTTTATTATCTTAGGGATAGGAAACGAGGGTGTTTCGGAAGAGGTAGGGGTGCGGTACCTTCTGGGCATAATTTGGCACTGAATAATTCTATTATTAACTAACATTTCAGGTCTAGAAGTTATATCATTTTTTAAGATTTTTTCGATTGGGCTGTGTTCCGAAGGTGCTAGGGGGATGAATCTTTTTTCGAAATCTGCTGCCATCAACTGAAGCTATTTAGAACTTTTTAATTGTAGGTCTCGAGCTGTTCAAATTGTTCAAAAATTCAAAATCTTGTTTAAATTCGAATGATTTTTGTTTTGAAAAACCAATAGTTGGTGTAAAATGCTGTTGCAAGCCAAAATTGTAAAAAAATATGTACCTTTCAAATCTAATGATTTTTTTAAGGCTAAACGTTAAAAGACGCTGACAAAACCGGAAAATGTAAATGTTGAAACATTTTTAATATTTAAAATCTACTAATTCCTCAATAAAAATACCAATTTTCATTGTAAAACGTTAATTTCCCGTGAATCGAATCGTTATGATTTCGTATTAAAATTCTTTAAAAAAAATACTAATTTCCAGCGAAAAGCACTAACATAAAACATCTGCACTTAACTTCCGATACAAAAACGGTTTCGGGCCTGGCTTGAAGTGGCCTTGATATTAAATCGAGGGAATCCAAACGTAAACAGACTTTGGACGCATGACGTAACCTGATGCAACTAATACGCTGAGAGTGCGGCCCTCATTCCTCTCTCTCTCTCTCTGCCTCGCGGCTCCCGTCATCAGGAAACGGCCTAGGACATCAATTCTAGGAATATGGTAAACCAAAGGTTCTTATATCGGGAGTTGAATGTATATTATTTACAATAATTTATTAGATAATTTGATAGTATTAATTTAACTGGCCACAATTATTCGAAAAGCCCAAACGTAAAACAAACCATTTTTCTTTTGTTTTTTAAACTGGATTCTGATTGACAAAAAAGTGCTTGACGTTGATTTATTTCGGGTTTAGCTACAATATTTTCACAAATCTGTCAAAGCGAACGAGATGTGGAAACGAGTGTTAAATTAAAAGCAGAAGCACGTGCAAAATTACATTTTGTTTTTTCAAGCTTTGCAATGGAAACTTTTCCGCTGCTCGCCGGCCCGGAGGCAATTAGTCTCAGGAAATTAAAGTCGCAAATTAATTTACCTTGCGGATTGAAACCTCGTGGGCAAATTATGCACGGAATTTTTGCCAAAGGAAATATTTTTGTTCCCTTTATGAAACAATAATTAATAATTTTAAATTGAAATCGTACCAAATTAAAAAAATATATATATATATTTCAAAGTTTTTTAATTGAAAATGTTCCACATCAAACTATTTTATATTAGGTAAAATTTGGAAAAAATGACAATATTTCGAAAGAACTGAAAAGGAATTGAACTTATATTAATAGGGTTTGAAATTGAAAAATTGTAAAAGAAAAACAATTGTTTAATTTTTAATTCAAAGCTTTCAAAATTCAACAATTTTATTTTCAATTAAAGAATCTCGAAATACATTTTTTTCAGATTAAATTTTGGAAATAGAACAATTTATTTCAAAAAACACTAAGAATTGAAATATTTTCAGATATGAATTTTGAGAACTGGATAATTTAAAACTCAAACGAATTAAAATTGTATTTTTTCTCATTTATCACGTTCAAAATTGAATAATCATAAATTTCAAACTTTTCAGTTCAAATAATTTCTAATTCGAAGCAATTTAAATTTGACAATTTGAAGTTGAAAACTAAATTGAATTTGTCTAAAATCAAAAAATTAATTCGCCCTCGTTTTCACAGGTCAAAATGGTAAAATTTTAAATTATTATACACCTTAAAAATTGAAACATTTTTAAAAAACATTCAAAATAAAAAGTTCAAAGTAAAAAGGGAAACATTAAACATGAAAAAATTTCTTCTACAGATCGCTGAATGTTTAACGAATCAGAACTTGATTTAAATCTGAAAAAAATGTGTGCCACCAAAAATTTTGTTGTTAAAACTGTTTTATATTCAAACCCTTTAAAATTTCAATTTATTTGAATTTGAAATGTTCCATATTTTAAAACTCAAATAAAAAATAATTCAGTTTTTCAACAAAAGTGTTCAAACCAAAAGATGATTTTTCAACAAAATACATACATTTTCAACTAAAAAAGATCAATTTTCAATAAAAGTATCAATTTTCAACCAGAAGTGGAATAGTTACATTGTTAGTCAAAAAAATTATTTAAAAAAAAACGAATATTCAACAAAAATGTCACATTTTCAGCAAAAGCGATGAATTTTCACCTAAAATTATGATTCTAAAAAAATGAATGTTCAACAAAAGAGTTCAACCCAAAAGACGTCCAAAAAAGATTAATTCTTCAGCAAGAAGAATAATTTTGTACCAAAAAACACGAGTTCTTAACCAAATACATTAATATTCAACAAAACTGTTGAATTTTAAAGCCAAAAGGTCGAATTTTCCACGAAACGGTTGAATTCTGAATCCAACAGTATGATTTTTTTTAACAAAAAAGTTAATTTTCTACAAAAAGTTAAATTTTTATAAAATAGTTTAATTTTTAACAAAAAAGTTAATGTTCAATCTGATCGTTAAATTTTCGATCAAATTGATGAAGTTGAAAACATTAATTCTCAACCAAAAAAAGTCAAGTTTTCAACAAAATGTTTACATTTTTAACAAAAGAGATGCATTTTCAACTAAATTGATGAATCTCTAAGACTGAAATTTCAACAAAAGTGTTCAACCCAAAAACTGATTTTCTAATCTAGAAGATTTATTTAGGTCCCGGAAGCTGGAATTACAACATTGTCATACAGATATGGGCACTATGCCATAATTTAGTGCCTATTTAGTTCTAATTTATGCTGCAGAAAAAAAATTTTGTGCCCGGTAATTTTGGTCAAAAACATGCAGTAGTGCCAGCTTCACCAGAAGCCACAACTCCGGTACGCGAAACTCGAAAAGTATTAGTGGTATCCAATTCTAATTTGCGCAGGAATTTAGTGCCTATTTAGTGCTAATTCATGCCGCAAAAATTAAATTTTTTGCCCGGTAATTTTGGTCAAAAACATGTATTAGTGCCCGCATACAACTCTGGTATGCAAAACTCGGAAACTATTAGTGATATCAAATTGTCCTTCATGCAGGAATTTAGTGCTTATTTAGTGCTAATTCATGCCGCAAAAATTAAATTTTGTGCCAGGATATTTTGGTCAAAAACATGTAGTAGTGCTGGCTTCAGGTGACTCTGGTATGTGAAACTCGGAAACTATTAGTTATATCAAATTCTCCTTTGTGCAGGAATTTAGTGCTTATTTAGTGCTAATTTATGCCGCAAAAATTAAATTTTGTGCCCGGATATTTTGGTCAAAACCATGTAGTAGTGCCATCTTCAGCTGAAGCCACAACTCCGGTATGAGAAACTCGGAAACCATTAGTGGTATCCAATTCTACATTGCGCAGGAATTTAGTGCCAATTAAGTGCTCTGGATTTGTGCTAAGCACAAAATCCGGGTACTTTTTTGTTAACAAAAACGTGTAGTAGTGCTGGCTTCAGGTGACTCTGGTATGTGAAACTCCGAAACTATTAGTGATATCAAATTCTCCTTTGTGCAGGAATTTAGAGCTTATTTAGTGCTAATTTATGACGCTAAAATTAAATTTTGTGCCCGGATATTTTGGTCAAAACCATGTAGTAGTGCCAGCTTCAGCTGAAGCCACAACTCCGGTATGAGAAACTCGGAAACTATTAGTGGTATGAAATTTTCTTTTGCGTAGGAATTTAGTGCCAATTAAGTGCTCTGAATTTGTGCTAAGCACAAAATCCGGGCACTTTTTTTTTAAACAAAAACGTGTAGTAGTGCTGGCTTCAGGTGACTCTGGTACATGAAACTCGGAAACTGTAAGTGATATCAAATTCTCCTTCGTGCAGGAATTTAGTGATTATTCAGTGCTAATTCATGACGCTAAAATTAAATTTTGTGCCCGGATATTTTGGTCAAAAACATGTAGTAGTGCTGACTTTAGGTGACTCTTGTATGTGAAACTCGGAAACTATTATAGTGATATCAAACTCTTCTTTGTGCAGGGATTTAGTGCTTATTTAGTTCTAATTTATGCCACTAATAGTTTCCGAGTTTTGCATACTGGTGTCACCTGAAGCCAGTACTACTACATGTTTTTGACCAAAATATCCGGGCACAAAATTTAATTTTTGCGGCATCAATTAGCACTAAATAAGCACTAAATTCCTGCACGAAGGAGAATTTGATATCACTTATAGTTTCCGAGTTTCACATACCAGAGTCACCTGAAGCCAGCACTACTACATGTTTTTCACCAAAATATCCGGGCACAAAATTTAATTTTTGCGTAATGAATTAGCACTAAATAAGCACTAAATTCCTGCAAAAAGAAGAATTTGATATCACTAATAGTTTCCGAGTTTTGTATACCGGTGTTGTATGCGGGCACTAATACATGTTTTTGACCAAAATTACCGGGCA
>CAKNXH010002442.1:72075-125788 GCA_932178445.1 Andricus quercusramuli
GTTGTATGCGGGCACTAATACATGTTTTTGACCAAAATTACCGGGCAAAAAATTTAATTTTTGCGGCATGAATTAGCACTAAATAGGCACTAAATTCCTGCGTAAAGTAGAATTGGATACCACTAATACATTCCGAGTTTCGCGTACCGGAGTTGTGACTTCAGCTGAAGCTGGCACTACTACATGTTTTTGACCAAAATTACCGGGCACAAAATTTGATTTCTGCAGCATAAACTAGCACTAAATAGGCACTCAATTATGGCATAGTGCCCATATCTGTATGACAATGTTGTAATTCCAGCTTCCGGGACCTGATTTATTTTATGAAAATGGAATAGTTACATTTTCAACCAAGGAGATGAATCTGCAATAACAAAAAATAATTTTTATAAAGTAGTTCAACTTTTACCCAAGTAGCTGAATTTCTCCTAAAAAAATATCATTTTTTAACAAAATAATAATATGTTCAACCAAATACTAGAATCTTTAACGAAACTAGATGAATTCCGAAACAAAAATGTAATAGTAGACTTTTCATTCAAAGTTAGTTAATTTTTCTTGTTGTGTTCTATTCTATTAATTTAGTTCGCATTTGAGCGAAAAAACGAGAAAAATTGTATGTTTATTTAAAAAAACAGTGAAAAAGAGAAGAATTCATTAAAATGTATAATCAGGAAACTTACTAAATGTTATCTAAGTTCGTAACATTACTTTTATTTTTTTGAATTACTCAAATTAAAGTTACTAAAATTTGTCACGTAGCTTATAACTAATATTTGAAGATTATCTACTTATTTTCAAAATTGAAAATAGCAGACTAGCAGGGAATGTTTGCTACGAAAAAAAGCCAAGATTCATTAAATTGCATCCATTCAAGGAATGGAAGCAATAGTAAGAAAAATTATGTTTTTTTGTCATAAGAAATGAATTATATCATTTATTCGAAACCATCATGTTATGAGACTGTAGCGCCCCCTGAAAAGTGAGCGTTAGATGATAGCCCTTTACCGAATGGTGTCAGCTGTTGACTTATTATTAGTTCCCAACAGCGTTATATTAACAAATTAATAGTTCCACAAATGGCCACTGAATAACGCGCAATGTATTCTCTCATCATAATGTTGGGAAAAATAATGGCACTAGATGGCACTCTAGCTCAGACCGAACTACATTTAAAATTTCGCGCCATATGAGATTACCAATCACAGCCCAAACAGATGACTGCCACGTCAGTCGTATGTTTTCATGGCCAAAGAAATAAACGTCGCGAATCACTTTTCAGACAGCGCTACAGTCTCATAAAATGCTGATTTCGAATAAAATATCGTACATCACTCGTAGGGTTACACTCGTCTTCACGTGGAACTCATTTTCAGAATTAGAAATTTCATATAAATAATTCGATACTGATACAATTTGACATAATTGCAAATTGATGTTGTTTTCTTTAACATTTTCAATTTGAGTTAATTATAATTCAAAATTCAAATATGGAATAATTTAAAAGTCAGAATCTTGATACAGCAATTCCAATATTGGATTTGTCTAATTTTAAGTCTTAAAATTTTGGTTGAAAATACCTCAATATAATTCCAAACTGAAAATAATTTCGGACGATGTTTATTTTTATTTGTTATTAGAATAGTATTTTATTGGCTCAAATGGTTTATTACGTTTCGTACAAAACATTCGATTAACCTGAATTGAAAAAAAACTGCGAAAGCAGAAACTTGAAATTATTTTTCAGTTTGACAGGCGAGATTAAAAAGGATTTCAACTTCTTTAATCTAAAATCGTGTTGTAAAAACATCAAGGAGTGAAAAAACTAGCTTTCCGCTCGCCAGGATGTCAATTTACGTCAGTCAGAATTAACGATCCATTCGATCCCTGCTTACGACGTTGACCACGATGGACCTTGTCGGTATGTCAATCTGGAAAAACTCATTTGCTCTTCAATGCTTTAATGCACGTTGATGCCCTTAGTACCTGAGCTCGTAATTTTGTTTTATTGAAAAGGAGAAAACAACCTGTCCGGGTCTTAAAAAACTTCATAAAAAACGAAATTATAGATATATTGAAAAAATGAATGAAATAAGAATTTATATTTATCTCTTGATGAGGATAAAAAAGGATATAAATCCCAGCATGGATTTCACAGACGTCACTGCCATATATTAATTCTAAACAAATTCTGGTTTAAAGATTTATTATTTATTTTTTAAATTCAAAAAACAGGAGATGAATTGTAGAAAAATAATGTAGTTATATTCATATTCATATTTAATTTTATATATCAGCTTCCTACAAAATCCGAATTTCGAAATTCTCTAACTTTGTCTGATTTTCCCCTAACCGTTATAAATTTTTCTTTCACGTATAAAAACAATCTTAAACCTAGGTGATCAATAATAATTTCACTGGTTCTTATGAGGGTGGAAGAGGGGGGTTCAGTTGAAAGATCTTATGTAAGAAAAATTTTTACTACAAAAAATAGTAATCCACTGAAAAACCTAAATTTTAAGTTAAAAAAATATTTTGAAGAATAAAAACATATTTTCAGCAAAATAGTCAAATTTTTTACGAATGATATAAATTTTGAAACAAAAATCAAGTAATTAAACTTTAAGTTAAAACAATTTTCAACGAAAAAGAACAAATTATTTTCAATAAAATAGTTCAATTTTCAACCAAAAAAATTGAATGTCAACGAAATGTATGAAACAGACTAATTTGCCTGCCAAAAAGTGGAATTATTAACAAGAGAGTTAAATTTGTAATCTAGAAAGATTTTTCAGCCAATAAAGAAAAAAATCGCGTTTAAAGCGTTGAATTCTCAAGCCAAAAAGATGAATTTTCTACAAAGCAATTAAGTTTTCAACCCGAAAATATGAATTTTCACAACAAAAAAAAGTTAATTTCCAATCGAATTGTTGAATTTTACAGCAAAAGAAAAAACGATTTTTCTACATAAATAGTTCAACTAAAATGATGAATCTTGAACGAAAAAATGAATTTTCATCTAAAAAGTGGAATTTCCAAACAAAAAGAAAAATTTGCAACATAGTATATGAATATTCAACTAACAAATAGAATTTTTTGGAAAACAATAGAATAATTAAATTTAAAAAGAAATTTAATGAGATTACTTTTCCACCAAAAATACTTATTTTTCACAAAATACACGGATTTTGAACCAAATAGTTGAATTTTTTAACTGATAAAGATTTATTTCCGTCCAAATAAAATGTATTTTTAACAAAATAGTTTAATTTTCAATGAAATAGATGAATTTTCAATCAAGGAGATTAAAATTCTTGCAAAAAAGACGAATTTTTAACCAAATAGTGGAATTTTACCAAGAATGATTTTTCAGTCAATAGAGCTAAAAAATTTCATTTAAAATGCTGAATTTTCACGTTAGAAATACTAGTTTTCTACTAATAGATGGATTTTCAAACCGAGAATATGATTTTTCAAACGAAAAGCTAATTTCCAACCAAACTGTTGATTTTTTAAATCAAAATAGTGGTATTTTCAACCCAATGGGACGAATTTTAATCTAATAATAATTATTATTTTTTTCTAAATATCTAGCTATTACATTTTTGGGTGGAAATTTTCCTTTTTTAAGTTAAAAATTCAACTATTCGGTAGAAAATGCTTGTAGTTTGTTGAAAATTCGCCTATTTGGGTACAAAATTAATCTTTTTTTGTTAAGAATTGATCATATTGATTGAGGATTCAATTATTTTGTTAAAAATTCATCTTTTTTTGCTTTGTATTCAACTGGATGGTAATTCGTTTGTTTAATTAGTTTTTTTAACTGAAAATTTACTAATTGAATTTCTGGCTAAAAATGTATCTTTTTCAGTTTAAATTCAACTATTTCGTTCAAAAATCATCTTTCTTGATTCAAAGTTAACTTTCTTGTTGAAAATTCTTCTATTCCGGTTTAAAAGTCAAGTGTGTTCTAACAAATTCGAATTTTTTGGCTTAAAAACTTGATTATTTTGTTAGAAATTCGTTTATTTTGGTAGAAAATTAATCTTGCTTGTTGAAGATTCAATTATCTTGTTAAAAATTCGTATTTTTCGTGAAATTTAGCTAGTTGATAATTCGGTTTTTGTTGTTGAAAATTAGTTTTTCAGCTGAAAATTTGTCTGTTTCATTTTGGTCGGCAATTTATCTCTTTTAGATGAAATTTCAACTATTTGTTTGAAAATTCATGTTTTTTGTCGAAAACTCATCTTTTTGATTGAAAAATCTTTTTTCGTGTGGAAAGTCTTTCATGGTTAAAAACTCGTCTTCTTAGGTTAAAAATCCAGCTATTTGGCAAAAATTTAACTAGTTTGTTAAAAGTTTAATAATTTTGATTGAAAATTTGTCTTTGGGATAGAAAGTTTATCTTCTCGGTTAAAAACTTAGTAGGTTAAAAATGCAGTTATTTGGTAAAAATTCAACTATTTTGTTAAAAGTTTCATTATTTTGTTTGAAAGTTGGTATTTTACGTAGAAATTTTATCTAAACTCATCTTTGTATGTTAAAAATGCAGCTATGTGGGACAAATGCAATTATTTTGTTAAAAGTTGAATTATTTTGTTAAAAATTGAACTATATTATCAAAGTCATATTTTTGTGGTCGAAAACTCAAATGTTTTTTTGTTGTTGAAAATTTGTCCTTTTGGAATGCAAATTCATCTCTCTTTGCTGAAAATCACGTAGTATGTTGATGCTCTCATATACAAATCTGAAAAGGGGCATTGGAGTGTGTTTTGAACTCGGTTTTGAAGTAGCGAATTAGAAACTACTTCGTTCATCTAGCCTCAGGGCAAAAAAGGGATACCCATAAAATAAATGGAACATGGCAAAGCAAGCCCCGTACCCTTGTATCGATATACCAAATGTGAAGTCGATACTTATTGAATTCAAGTCGATGAGAGCGCTATCATATTTCCGGGAGAGTACTTGCTTCTTCCCGTAAACCATCGCGAGCTGCCTTCACTTTCTTCTTCTTTTTCCGTTTTTCCTTCTTTTTATCTTGTGAACCTTTCAGCAGCTTCTCAAGATGTTCTTCTGTATCAGCTACGTATTTTCGTTTGATCATACACCTGATAAGTTTTATGGCAATGAAAACATAAATAAGTCATTTTTTAATTAACAAAAATTTCAATGTTAAAACGATTACTTTGGACAAATCATTTTTGAAGAACAAGACAAAATTGGCCTCAGCCCGGATTTGAACCGGGAACGCCACTATGCATGAGTGGAGCATTAACCAATCACTCCACCGAGGCCTCAGCAGATCCTTTCTTTTTCTGCATAGCGATGTTAGAACGATTACTTTGGACACATAGTTTTTCAACAATAAGACGAAATTTGCATCGAATACCCATGTAAAAAAGTAGCTATGAAGAACAAGAAAGGATCTACTAAGGTCTCGGTGGCGTAATTGGTTAACGCTCCACTCATGGATGGTTGCGTTCCCGGTTCAAATCAGGACTGAGCCACATTTTTTTATTCTTCAAAAATTATTTGTCCGAATTAATCGGTTGAACGTCGAAATTTGTATTATTTAGAAAAAAAATCAACTCGGACATTAACATCTTTAAATGGTAATATGATCTTCCAAACGTTACTTTAGATAAATAAGTAAATAATATTTTTAACAAATATCGGGATAATTAGATTAGTCTTGATTTTTTTCCATCATTCTCTAGGAAAATATCTATAATTAGAAAGTCTTTTTAACAATTTTTGAAATTAATACTACCCCCTAACATTACTCAATTTTTTTATGTTTCTTTGGCTTTGAACTATATTTTCAATACATCCTAAGATTTTGTCATCTATTTTTTAGATTTAGCGTTAGATTAAATAGGAATTAAAAATATCTAAAAACTTTAGTAAAGAATTTCAATCTTCTAAATTGTTGATAAAAATATAAAATCTCTTTGAAATGAAATTAATAAAAATATATAATCATAAATCATAAATTAAAGTTAATATTAAAGAATCTACATCGGCTTTCATACAGTGTTAATTTTAATTTCAATTTTACTTTTAATCGGCTTTCAGTAATTTGTATATAGATTACTTTTATTTCGTTGGCTTTCATTCAAAGAAACGTTTCTTTAATTCAAAGAAATTTCTTTTGATTGAAAGAAATTTCTTTGGATCAAAGAAATCGTTTTTTTTTCAATACAAATTTTTCTTCAGTTTGAAGTGATTATCTTCATTTTGAAGTTATTTTTGGTTAAATCAAGAAACTTCTGAGTGATTCTGAAATTATGAGTTTTCCGAAAAATAGAATTACACTGGAACTTGGAATTAAGCACGGATTAGAACATGGCTTTCAGTGGCCTTCATCCTAAATCCAGACAATCGAAAGGCACGCTAACAGTTGACGCAACTAACGCGCTGAGAGTACTGCCCTCATGCTGTTTGTCACGCATGACTGAGCACCACCTCTCTATCGCTCCCGCGGCTGCTCTCATCACGAATTCTCGGAACATCGCAAACCCAGACTTCTTAATTCCAAGTTCCAGTGTATCATGTTCTGCTTATTCTTCAACAAGTGAACATACTTAAGCTGGGAGAGAAAAGGTTGAAAATGTAAATTTAGAAAAAGTTTCTGCTTCATTTGTGTCATACAGCTTATAAGACAACTTTGGAGTTTATTTTTTGAAGCAAATGAAAATGGAATAAAGTTTTTCTATAGCTTCCTTCCTGTGTCGTTATTTCGAGAAGCAAACTTTTAACGAGTCTCGAGGTAGTAGAAAACGTGTTTCACTGTTCCCTGCGCTACTGCATCTATAGGGACTAGTACGGTGTTGTTTGGCACTGAGCCCTTCAGCTGACATTAACATTATCTGAAAACTAAGTACCGACATTTGTCAAGTTGGTTTGTAACTAATTGGAAGCCAATCTACAGAGTTCAGATTCCCTAAACTCTAAAACATATCTACGAGTTTGATTATGTGTTTGACAAATGGTTTATTTTCCCCTTTTTTAAACAATTCCTCTTTTATATCCGATTTTGAAGAAACTTCCCCTTTTTCTTGTATTTTTTTTACTTGAATGCGAACTGAACTAATAGATCCCAATAAGAAAATCCAACTATTTTTTATTGAAAGTTCATTCTTTCGTTTTTGGTTACAAATTTCGATATTTGGTTCAAAATCAAATTATATTTTCAAGTCATCCTTTTTGGTTGAAAATGCAACTCTTTTGTTGAAAATTTGTCTTTTTAGTTTGAAAGTGGAAACAATTTGATTAAAAAATTGTTTTGAAAATTCATCTCTTTTTGTAGACATTTAATCTTTTTAGTTCAAAATGCAACTGTCTGATTAAACGTTAATCTGTTTCGGTTAAAAATTAACTTTTTTACTGAGTAATAACTTTTTGGTTAAAAATTAATTTTATTAACTGAAAATTTAACTTTTGATTGAAAACGTATATGTTTTTTAATAAAAATGTATCTTTTTTATAGAAAAATAATCCTCTCTCTTGAAAATTTACCTATTTGGTTGAAAATCTATGTATTTTCGTCCAAAATCCTATTTTTCGTTACATTCAACTGTTTTTGATTTAAAATTATAAAAAATTTTTTAGTCGGAATGTCAAATATTCCATTTTTGTATGAAAATGTATCTCTTTGATTGAAACTGTTGTTACTTGGTTGAAAATTCAACAGTTTGGTAGAAAATTCAACTGTTTTGTTTTTGTTTGCAATTTGTTGAAGACTGGAGTATTTTATTGAAAAATCTTTTTCTTATAGAAAAATACTTTTCTTGACTAAAAATGTAACTATTCCATTTTTGGTTTAAAGATAAAGGTTTTTAAAGGTTTAAAGGTTCTTAGTTGAAAATTCAATTCTTTTATTGAAAATTCATGCATGTTGTTGAAAACTCGTCTTTTTATGAAAATTCAATCTTTTTGGTCGAAAATGTAACAACTTAACTGAAAGTTGAACCAATTTCTTCAGAGTTTTTTTTACGAGTTGAAGATTCATCTCTTTGGTTAAAAATTAATTTATTGAGCTGACAATTTGACTACTCCATTTCGTTTTCTATTCACTAAAAAATCTTCCTTCCTTGCAATTCAACTTCCTTGTTGAAAATTTATCTTTTTTGGTTGAATTCAACAGTTTTTGATTTCAAATTAAAAAAATTTGTGGTTGAAATATCAGCATTCCATTTTTTGGTCGAAATTATATATTTTTGTTTTGAAAATTCAAATATTTGTATAAAAATTGAACTATGTTATTGAAAATATTAATAGTTTTTTTCTTGAAAATCAAACCATCTGGTGGCAAATGCAACTGTTAGGATGATAGATAATTTTTTGGTTGTTGGAAATTAAAGTATTTGGTTGAAAATTCATCTTTGTGGGTCGAAAATTAAACTATTTGTTTGAATGTTTTTTTTTTCTCTCGGAACTGAAAAATCTTTTTTGTGTTAAATTAAAATCTTTTGTTTGAAGTTCACAACCTTTGGTAGAAATTGAATCTGTTTCGGTTAAAAATGCAATTGTTTGGTTGAAAATTGATTTGTTTTGTTTGGGGATTCAACAATTTTGTTGAAAATCATCTTTTTAGTTAAATTCAACTATTTTTAATATAAAATTAAACTCTTTGGTTGAATTTAACTCTTCTCTGATTCCAAATTAAAAAACATTTTCTTTGTAATGTCAACTATTCAATTTTCGATTGAAAGTTTATATTTTTGTTTTACAAATTTAACTATTTGGATGCAGATTCGTCTTTTTGGATAGGAAATTTGTCTTTTGGCTGGGAAATTCAACTATTTGGTTAAAAAAGCAACTATTTTCAAGGGTCTACTCACCTGGACAACTTCGAAAACCTATAGAACTGTCAGTGAATTTTGTTGGTCAGGGAAAATCAGAGAAAAGTCAGGGAACTATTCTGAGCGTGCATAAATTTATTTCAAAACTTGTAATATTAAATTAAATAATGGTGCTTTTTAGATTTTTGTGAAAGTGAATTTATATAGGTCAAATTGAATTTAAAGTACTTATGAAAAATGTAAAAAAATTAATAAACAATTATCTATTAATTTCATGGATTATAGTAACATATTTAAAAAAGATTTATTTTGTTTTTGGTATTATCAATCTCTTTCATTATTCGATAGTGATAACACGAGTATATTTCAGAATATCCTGTGAGCATAAAATTCCTAAAAGCTTGTACCATTAAGAACTTTCGTGTACTTTTATAAAGTTACTTTCATAAATTAAGGAACATCGTTATTTATTTTTATACATACAATATAAAGTAAATAAAAATGAGAAAAACAAAAACAGTATACTAAGGTTTTTGTTTGAATAATTTAAAAAAATTGTTTTACTAAGGTGCACATTTATTTTGTGTTTCAGGTACTTATGCCTACAGTGGATTGTTTTCTATTTCAAAATAGAATTTGATGATCGGATTGGTATGTAAGAAATTCTTTTGAACAATTTCAAGCCCCTTGAATCAATATTTCAAAATTTGGACTGTTTTTTTTTCAATCCAATGCAATTGAAATATTAATATTCCATTTAAATATTAATATATTAGGTATTAATACATTAAATATCGATATATTAAATATGTATTGAATTTCAAGCATGGAAATAAAATAGAAGTAATGTAAAAGTTTGTTTCAATTATTATTCAAGTTCATGGACATTAGGAATAAATGAAAAACGTAATTTATTATGTGTTTAGTATTATTAATTTATTTTAACTCTCAATAGTGATAATTAATATATTTAAGAATTATCCTGAATTCATTGTTTTGTAAGTATTATGTAATGCTTTGTATTAAGAAAAATTATACCTGGACAAATTTAGACATACCTCGAAAAAACCTAGAATTTTCACGGAATTTTGTTGAGGATTTGAGTAAAATACACTGATTTTATTAAAACATCATTCGTTTTTTTTTTTTTTTTTTGAAAATCCAGCTATTTATTTGTTAATGCAACTGTTTGGCTGAAAATTCAACTATTTTGTTAAGATTCAATTAATCAGTTGAAAGTTGACCTACTTTGTTACAAAATCATTTTTTAGTTGAAGATTAAAAATTTTAGTTGGAAATTCATATCTTTTGTTCTTTTTTTTTTTGAGTATTAACTTTCTTGACTGAAAATTGAGCTACTTCATGTTTGATTCAAAACTTATCTTTTTTAGTTGAGAATTGAATTATTTAGTTGAAAAATTATGTATTTTGCTGAAAATGCGTCTCTTGGTAGCAAATTTATCTTCTTGGCTAAAATTAACTTTTTTGTTGAATATTCTTTTTTTTTATTGCAGCCTAATTTTTTTGTTTGAAACACTGAAAATTTGGTTAATTTTATTGTTTGTTTGAAAATTGGTCTCTTTTGCTTCGTAGATCAACTATTCGGTCACGTGCATCTTCCTTTGTTGAAAATGAACTTTTTTGTTGTAAATGTATCTTTTTGGGTTTAAGAGTTAATTGTTTTCTCAAACATTAGACTTTTTGGCTTGAAAACTCAAATATTTTGTTGGTAATTGATCTGTTTTGGTGGGAAATTTATTTCTTCTTAAATATTCAACTATTTTGTTGAAAACGCAATATATTTCGACTTGAAATCTTAAAAATATAAAGCCTTTCATATTAAATTCAATATAGTAACTATACATTACTTTTATTAAAAAGAATTCATTCCTCTATTATTCCCCTATTTTCCTGAAAAATCACCCTATTGCTTCTTCATAGAGGGAGGTTTGTAATTACCTAAATTTTCAAATCTACTTTTTTTTAAATATTTCGATATAATTCGACTCCCAGGAGTACGAAAATACAATTTTTTTTAAATGTCCGTGTGTGTGTATGTAACTTCTCTGTGTTCACCATATCTCGAAAAATAGAAGAGCTACGATAATGAAATTTGGATAAATTGTAGCTCCGAATAGTATCCAGGTCTGATAGGATTTTAAGCTAGATGGGTTATTTAGAAGTTGTTTTTTTAGTTTAAAGATTTAAACAAAATTTACCTTGTTTATATGAAAAAACATTTTTTGTATTCAAAATACAACAATACGATATCTAGTGTAATTTAGTGTAATAATAACGCAAACAATTATTGTTTGCGTCTTTGAGATGCAACGATTGACCTATTGTTGAAACTTTCATGACCTAACAGTACCAATTTGTGAAGTTTAAAAAAAATTGTTTATTCTGTTTATATCAGAAAAACTTTTTGGATATTTAATATAAAACAATACTATATATAATATAATTGTTCGCGTCTTCGAGACGCATTGATCGAATTATTGTTGAAAATTGTATGACCCACCAGTTCTAGTGTATCTAGTGTATTTGTCTGCTTCTTCGAGACGCATTGATCGACTTGTTGTTGAAACTTGTATAAGCCATTAGTACCGATTTATGAAGTTTCAAAAAACAATGTGTATTCTGTTTATATGAGAAAAACTTCGTCTCATATTAGGAATACTACAGTGCCGTATTTGACATGTTTATTCGCGTCCTCGAGACACGTCGAATGATCTATTTTTGTACTTCCATGGCCTCTTATGATCTATCAATACTGATTTATAAATTTTAAAAATATATTGTTTATCTTCTCAATATGAGGAAAACTTTTTTAATATTGGGAATACAACAGTAATGTGTATGATATATTTGTTCGCGTCTTCGAGATGCATCGATAGCCTAAAAGAAGAACCTTTCATGACCTACCATAAATTACCAATATCTTTTTAAAATTTTCTAAAAAAAATTATTTAGCTTGTTTATTTATAAGAGGATTTTTTTGAAATTGGGATTATAACAGTACTATGCTTGATTTAATTATTTATGTTTTCAAGACGCGTGGATTGATCTATTGTCGAACTTTCGATGATCATTATTGATTAATCAATAACAACTTAGAAAGTTAAAAAAACAATACATTGTTTCTATGAAGAAGAATTTTGTTTTAATTTGGAATATGACATTAACGTAAGTTAAAAAGTTGTTCATTGTAACAGAACACATATCGATTAACATTTTGATTGGCTCTCTCTTTTTTTTTTTTTTTTCTTTCGGCGAGCCTCTAGGGGTAAGCGTGACACTACCCGATTCGGGTAGTATTTCTAGGTGGATAGTTTCTTGTAGTAAATAACTACAAGTGTGGGCTCACCACACCCATCTCTGATTTTCTGAAAATAAGGTTTTCGGTAAGACATATAAACATAAGCTTGGAAAATATTGAAAGTATCCATTTTTTTTCTTTCGTTAGAGAAAAACCTCCCTCCATGAGGAAGTAAATTTATTTGATACCTATCAGGAAGCAAAATGCTCATAAAATGAGCAAAAAGAAATACATCCATACTACTTCGCCGCGGTGTTTTTCCTGTTTTGAGAGAATTTTGGGCTGTGAAGTCTGATAATGGTATTGGTTCGTTGAATTGAGTTGATAGCGAAATGTCTGACCATAAATGTCTTGTTCTACTGTCGGAAACTATCTTTGCCTACTGAAACATTTTGATTAATCATATTCGTTAATATTGGTTTTGGATTTTTTATTTATACAGAAAAAAATGATCAATTAACTTGTGGGTCACTGTGATTGCGTAGCAGCGTTGTCTCTGAATCTTTAGTGGAAAACTGATAATATTGATGACTCTACCAGTATTATGGTGTTCACGATCTTCTGAAGAGACTTCGTAGAGGAATTTCAAATACTCGACGTAATTTATTCTCTTTGAGGATATCTTGGTTCGTTTCTCAACTACGCAGGAGACTGGAGAGAGAGAGGGAGAGAGTGTGAGAGACAGAGAGAGTCTAGGTAAACTTCGCTAATCTCTTGGTGGCTGCACGTCAAGCCCAACCGTAAGCTAGCGACACGACTAATTAGGAGAAGCCGCAATGTGTAGCCTGTCCTGAGACTGTACGCTTGCTGCTTCATATAAACGACACCAGCGATTAGGAACAAAGACGAGTTTCACGTGGTTTCTCCGTCGCGTCAACCCACGGGCGATTTGCACAGCAAGAAACTTTGAGTGACATTACCATTTCGCTTTCCAATTGTGCCATTCTAGCTTACTTAAATTTGGAAGGTAGGACAGTTGAATTTTCGACAAAAAACTTCATTTGCAGCCAAAAGAGATGAATTTTCAATCAAGAGAGATGACTTTTTTACCATGAAGGATAAATTTTCAATCCAAAAGAAAGAATCTTTAACAAAACAGTTGAATTTTTTACCAAAAAAGATTACTTTAACAAAATAGTTAAATTATTAGAAAATAATTCAACTTCCAACAAAATAGATTATTTTCTTATCGACAGCTGAATTTTTAACCCACAATGATGAATTTTTAACCAAGAAGATTAATTTTCTACCAAAAGAATAATTTTCAACAAAATACATCAATTTTCAACCAAGTAGTTGTATTTTCAACCCGAACAGTTTAAGTTTCGACGAAAAAGTTCATTTTTAGCAAACAGAAATGAATTTTCAACCAAGAAAAATGACTTTTTTTACCATAAATGATGAATTTTCAATTCAACAGGACGAATTTTCAACAAAACAGTTGCATTTTTTATCAAAAAAGAATTACCTTAAAAAAATAGTTGAATTTTTCACAAATTAATCAAACTTTTAACAAAATTGTCGAATTACTTACCAAACAGCTGAATTTTCAACTTACAAAGATTAATTTTTAAACAAGAAGATTAATTTTCTACCAGAAAAGATCACTTTCCTCCTATAAACGATGAATTTTTAATCCAAAAGGACGAATTTAATAAAAAATTTGGATTTTTTTTACCGAAAAAGATGAATTTTCAACCATGAAAAATGATTTTATTTTGTACCAAAAGACGAATTTTCAAAGAGTTGAATTAAACGAAAACGACATATGGAGTTGAATTTTCTTACAAAATAATCAAACTTCAAACAAAATAGTTGATTTTTTTTACTAAATAGCTGAAGTTTTAACCTAAAAAGATGAGTTTTTGACCAAGAAGATTAATTTTTCACCAAAAGAACAATTTTCAACAAAATACATAAATTTCCAAAATATTGATTGAAGTTTCAACTAAAAAGGATAAATTGTCAACCAAAAATTTATTAGTTAAATGTTCAATTAAAAAACTAATTTCCAACAAAAATTTTGGATTCACTCCATTTTTTTTCTAGTTTCTTCGTTTTATATCTCTTTCAGGGAGAAATGTAATCAAAGGGCGGAAAGACTGAAGGTTAATAATTGTTTTTGCGTCCTGAGCTACCTTTTTGTCGAGTTTCTGTAGTGTTTGTTATATTTTCTGAGTTCAAAGGAAAGGTAATTTCCTTCTGGGCTTCATACTAATAAATATATATATATATATATATATATATATATATATATATATATATATATATATATCTCCGTGTAGTATTCCTAAAAAGCTTGAGTTTAAAAATCCTTATCAAGTTTGATTTATGATTTTTATATTGACTACACAATTAAACGAATGTCAGTAATAGAAATTGTCAGTACATTTCCGTTAATGTCATTTATTTAAGGATTCTCATTTTATGGTCAGTCTGACTATTATAAGAAGAACAGATCCACTATCAGGATAATCAAGGCATCTTTCCGGGATGGTCAGTACTGTCATCTTCTTTTCACTAATTTCGACCATCCATGGAGGAGCAGATGACCCGTCACGGAGTGCCAATATTTGCGCATCAATTATGCGCGTGAAAATCAAAAGGCCGAAACCATTTTCGGAGTTAGCGGATGTTGTTGAGCCTTTCAGCGTCATACTTGCTGTTTATTGAATTTAAACATATTTTTAGTAAGCTTAAACTGCTTTTCGATATTTCTAAGATGCGTGGAGATTGAAATACATAAGAAAGAACATGGTGGCAAGTAACGAGGTGTTATATCGGTTTCTGAATTTAGTCCAGTGTTTGAAATCTTGCAATTCAGTGCATGGACGCCGTTTTTTAGGTTTGTTTTTTGTAGGTTTTGTAGGTTCCACTTAATTTTATAATTTCTAGTCTCTTATAAGAGAGAGACTGGGATATCACATATTTATGTATAACGCAGGTAGAAAAATGACAACATATGTAGAAGACATGACATTATCGAATTGACCCTCTATGATTAGGGGGAGGTCCCCGAGAACCGGACACTTAAGGAATAACAAAAATAAAAAAAATCTTGCAATAATCTAATTTGTTTATTTCACTTTGATAAGCTCTTAACTATATACCTAATCAACACAGATGTATCAGCAGTCTCAAATGTTACTTTAAATGTAGTAGATACTAAGGAATAATTGAGATAGGAAAAAGGACGTTTTCAAAAAGGGCCCCCTAAAGACGGACAGCCAACTTTACGTTCATTTTTAAACCAAAACATTATTTTAACAAACAATTCGTTAGATTATCTATCTCAATAGAACACATCAACTGTTGATAGAGAAAACTCATCTTATTTCTAATAAAGTTTGGCCATAATCACAAATTTTTTGTTGTGCAACCTGCAAAAATCACAAATGTAGCTATCTGAGCCCTCTTCAACAAAAGCGCACGCTTCATGAGCCCACTGATTGCAAGCTTGACAGCAAATCCAATCTTCATCATTATCTTCTTGGCAGATTGAACAAGTTGTTGCTTCTTCAGTCACTGATGTTGATGATTTTTTATGTTTGAGATATCGTTGTCTTTAGAGTTACAGTTGATTTTTTGCTCCTTTTTATTTTAGTCAAAAATCTCGCATTTCTCAGCTTCTCGCCGTCGACTCACGGCTCTCTTTGCCGCAGCGCTTGGGACTGGTGATAGCTAATGAATTACAGTGAGAATTGCTTTGCTTGTTGACGGATGAATATCAACATTCTGCTTCTCATTGACGTCGAAAGACTCCTGAGGCAAATCTTCGGGTGTACCCGTATTGGCGTCACTACAAAAAAAAAAAAAAAAACTTGCTGTAAAACTGTCCGGTATTAAGGGACGTTGAGAGTGTCCGAACTTAGGGACCCTGAAATGCATACAAGAAAAATTCTCATTCAAATTGTGTGTTATGAATCACAAAAAACGCATGAGTTATATCAGATTAGTACAATAGCATTAATAATCAATAACAATGACTATGATTCCATACTTTAAATAATATTTACAGACCCCAAAAAATTACTAGAAAAAAATTTTTACTAACCTTAAAATTCGCACAACGCTCCACGACGAACGAGTCAGCACTGGGTATTGGAACGCCCCCACCCCCTGCTTTTCACTTGGGAGAAGCTTTCTAACCGCGGCACAAGCAACAAATTGGCGCCCTTCTTCGCACTGATTCAAATTCTGTCCGGCTTTAGGAGCCGTCCGGGCTTAGGGGACTTCCCCCTATCAGTTCGGCCCTCTGTGATGATCCATTTGAACGTCTTGTTTTAACCTACTAGATATAGCCGTTTTAATAATCTAGACGTCAAGACGATCTGTTATGACGCTGAGTTGAAATACAATATTTTTTTATGGTCAAACACTACTCTGGACAAGCTAATCTAGTAATAGTCTCAACGAGCTAATCTACCGCTCGTCATTCGGTTTCGTGAAAATCTAATTTAGATGGTTGACGTTAAAAATTATTTCAATGACTGTCTAGATAATGGGAAAAAATATTTGTTCTTAATTCACATTTTTCGTTTTTCATGCTTTTAAATACCTTGGATATTTTTGGAAATGTGAAAAAAAAACATTTGATAGGCTAGCCCATACTCAACTGGGGTCTGAAAAGACTGGCTAGATGTTAGGGGGAAAATTCACTTCTTCGTAGATCATTTTTCATTTTTTATGTTCGTAAACTCCTTGCTTCTTTTTGGAAATTTACAAGTGAGACACTTATAAAATGTTATGGTCCTGACGGGCTAGCTAGCACCCGAAAAGACTGGCTACATGGTATGAAAAAAGTGCATTTTTTTAGTAATTTATTTCAATATAAGTATCTTTTTATTGTTAAAGTTTATGTATTTTGTTGGAAATTCGTCCCTTCTGGTCGAATTCAACTGTTATTGATTTTAAATTAAAATCTTTTCTAGTTGAAACATCAGCTATTACGTTTTTCGTTGAGAATGCACCCCTTTTGGTTAGAAAGTAATTTCTTTGTAGAAAATTCATCAATTTTATTAAAAAGTTATTTTTTTGTTATAAGATTCATAATTGTAGTTAAAAATTTATCTCTTAGGTTTATTGTCAAATTTAATGCCCCGCAAATTTTGGAAAAAACCTGTGGTCCTGCTAGCTTAACGTTAAGCTGGCATGACGACAGGTTTTCTTCAAAAAATCGCGGAGCATTAAATTTGGCAATAGGGCATTAAGTGAGCCCTAAATGACCCCTAAATTATTCTGCAAAGAAATATTTTCCAAGTATTTTTTTTCTATGTGTGGTCCTGCCAGCTTAACTTTAAGCTAGCATCATGACCATCGATTTTTTTGTCTAAGTGCAGACCATTAAATTTGGCAATAGGGCAATAAATTAGCTCTAAATGAGCACTAGATTCCCTATAGGTTTTCAGGCAATTTTTGCAATGTGGTCCTGCTAGCTTAACGGACCTCAATCCGAGGTAACCCAATATTACGGAGTAAACCACATTTTGAATAAGAGTTGTTTACCCCGCGTTTATAACCTGTTCTTTGATCCGGGCCGTCAATCTAGTACCCATTTTTAACTCACTCGGTTGTAGCCTCGTTATACTACCGGGGATCAAGGAATTAATAAGAATAAAGCGAGAAAGGGGAGTGTAGGAGAAGGTATAAAGGGCGAGGCATAAAATTAAGATAAATCTAGAATTCCTGTGTTGCTTAGAACAAGTTCGTTCCGCAACGCCGCTCTGGCGCAGGCCACTGATCAATCTCTCTAGCAGTCACCCCAGGCAAAGAGCTTCACAAAGTCATCATATGTCATAGATCACACAAAAATACGCAAACTTACTGATAATCCCACAGTAAGATCCGTACTCTTTACTCTAATCACATCAACTAAATAAAGCTCTACGTATAGTACATCCACGAGGAAAAAAATCACGCCTACATTTTCAATTTCGTAAAGATGATCGAGAGTTGATTTGCGGCAGATTTTGCTATTATAAAGGCACATCCCTGAGGCAAAATGCATATATTTAACTTATTATTCGCCTCACGAAGCCGGCGCTATAAACAAAGTTAACCTTCCGCGAGGTCAGTGCACTTCTTGGTCAGCCATATTCGTTGTTCTTTCAGGTACTACATCGACACCTTCACCTGACTGGCATAATGCAGACAGGCGTCGAACATGCACACAAATGACATAAAAATAGAACCTGGTCTCAGAAGGTGCTGAAAATGCGTATATTATCAACTTGGACTCTGCACTCAGGATGTAAAGAATGATAAACCGCTTATTTTTAAATAGAATCGAGCCTCCAAACATACAGGCCCGTGTCTAGAAAAAAATTATAACACCGGAAATCGTGTATTTTCTGAATATCAACAGGTTATTATTCCAATAAAAGAACTGTCTATTCGTATGGAAATTTCCGTACGAATAGTGCGATTATACTTACCACTTTCGCGTGTGTGAAATCAAAGTATCTAGCGTCCTGGGACTCCTTAAAAAGCTGGAAAAGTCTTCGAGTTTTTTTTCAGCTGAAAAAACCTGGAAAAGTCCTTGAATTTTGCCCATGTTCCTGGAATTTGTATTCCTTTTAAGAAAAAATGGGGTTTTAAACTTGTCCTCTCTGTTTTTTGGTAGTTTTTGCTTGATTTCTAATTTTTCGTTTTATTTGAAAGTAGAAAGACACACCTCTTTTGCAATATATTGTTAATTTTGTCAAGGGGAAAATCGTGAAGCTGCAATCGAAAATATTTTCATGTTACTGATTTATTCCTAATTACTTTAAATTTAACAACACTTTTAATCAAAAATTTCAAATTTAATTATTATTTGCTGTAAATATATTGAAAGTAAGTTTAATTCAGCATGTTAATTAATTTAATTAATTTAATGCTTTAATTAATTAGAATTTGTTGAAATTTGAGTGTGTTATACCACAATATTTTTACCGTGCGGTCGTAGATCACGGAAAACATGGAAATTTGGGAAAGGTCAGGGAATTTCTATAAGAGGCACTTAAAATAAATGTCATGCATACTGTATTCAAATTTGTAATTTTCAATTGTTTTATTCCATTTATAAAAGACTATATGTTAAATTAATGTATTTATTTGCCTTTTATGTTTTTTCAGTTGCTTCCTCCTGATGATTATACTTTTAGTTCAGACTATTAAATTATTCGTTGAGAATTCATCTTGTTTGGTGGAAAATTCATCTTGTTGGCTTAACAATTATTGGTTGAAAACTGATCTTTTTTAGTTCTCAATCAATATTTTTTGGTTGAAAATTCTACTATTTTGTAAGAAATTCGTGCTTTCGGTTGAAAAATTCAACTGTTTCGTTAAACATTTTTCTTTTTGGGTTACAAGTTCTTTTATTTTGGTAGAAATTCAACTATTTGTTTGAAAATGAATTTTTCAGTTGAAAATTCAAAGTTTTGGGTTCAAAATTCAACTTTTTTGTAAAGAATTCGTCTTGTTGGCTTGAAAATTCCACAGTTTTTTTCTCTATCGATTGAAAAATCTTTCTTGGTAGATAATTCACTTCTTTGATTGAGAATCGACTATTTTGTTTGAAAATTCATCTCTTTTGGCACAAATTTGATCTTCTTTTGTTCAAAATGCAACTATTCCATTTTTAGCTGAAAATTGACTTTTTTCAATTCAAATACGTGGGTAAAATTGAACCACTTTGTTACAAATTAATTTTTTTCTTTGAAGATTTATCTCTTTGGTTGAAATTTAAATATTTTTCTGAAAATTCGTTAATCTTCTTAGTTGAAAATTCATCTTTTTGGTTGAAAGTGCAACTATTCCAGAAAAGTCCATCACTTCAATTGAAGATTCATTAGTGAGAGAATTGATCTTTCTCCGTTCAAAGCTCTTTATTATTGGTAGTAAACTATTTTTTTATGAAGTTTCCTCTCTTTTGATTAAGATTGCAAGTTTTGGTTGAAAACTGAGCTGTTTGTTGAAAATTTATATTTTTGGGATGAAAATGTAACTGCTTTACAAAAAATTCGTCTTTTGGCTTAAAATTTCTATAATTTGGGTAACACTTTTTTTCTTAATTCAAAAATCTTTATTTTTGAAAATTTGTCTGTTCAGAAAATTTAACTGCTGATTTAAAGGTTCAACTACTTTTTTAACGATTTTTTTTCGGTTTATGATTCATCATTTCAATTCCAAAATTCATTTTTTTAGGAGAAAATTAATATACGCGTGTGGCAAGTTCAACTGTTTAAAACATTTGTTTTGTTCAAACTTGACCCACTTTGTTAGAAATTCATTTTTTTTTGGTTTCAGGTTCATCATTTTAGTTTAAAATTCATCTCTGGTTGAAGATTAAACTATTTTGTTAATGTTTCTTCTCATAACTGAAAATTAAACATTTTAGTTGAAAATTCATGTATTCTGTTAAAAATTCTTCTGTTTTGTAGAAAATTATTCTTCTTGGTTGAAAATTCGTCGTTTTGGTTCGGAATCTATCTTATCTAAATCAACTTTTTGGAGCGAGATCCCAAGTTGTTCCACCTTCCTTTTCTTCGACCGATTTATTGGACCGTAAGACCGGAAAAAAGAGAAGTTTTTGAACTTTCAAATTTTGGAATCTATCTTTGTAGGATCAAAATTGAATTATCGGATTAAAAATGTAACTCTTTGGTTAAAAATTCCATGTTTTTCTTTTGTTAAAACATCAACTATTTAATTTTTCGTTGTGAATTAACGTTTTATTGAAAATTCAACTGTTTTTGGTTAAAATTTAATATTTTTTGTTTTTAAATTTCACTATTTGATTGAACATTGTTTGGTTTGTTAGAAAATTTCAGTATTTGATTAAAAATTAAACTATTTTCTTGAAAATTTAAATATTTTATTGAAAATTAAATTTTAAATAATTAAAAATAAATTAGCGTCGCGATTTTCTACTGTGATACAAAGAATAATCACAAAAAAAACAGGTTTTGTTAAATTTACACATATAAAATGGAAGCTCTCAACATTAGTATTCAATTGAACAATTTTAAATTAACTGACGTTAAACTACAAAAATATAAATTTCTAAGTCTTATGAATTTAACAGTAGAATGATTTCTTGTTTAAAAAAATCAACGCTATAATTTTCAATACTCTAAATTGCAGAATGACTCAATAGATTTTTAAATGTTGAAAATTATGTAATTTTAAAGCAATTTTATGTTATAAACATTAAAAATTGAACAGTTTAACACTTTTTGAATTAGAAGTTAAATTATTTTTATTTCAAGTCGTTTGAAGTCAATAATTGTTCAGTTGTTATTTACACATGTAAATGAAATATATCATTCACAATTTAAAAATATAACAAAATGAAACAATTATTCAGTTTTGAATATTTGGTTTATAATTGCTCATTTGAAATAAACAGTCAAATATTACTACATATTGAAAAATGTTCTTTTTTAATTAAAAAATTTCAATCTGCAATGGTTTGAAAATTGAATGAAAGCGTTGAATTATGAATCTAATTAATTTAAATTTATTTGAAAATTTCAAGTATTTTATAAAATTCCAATCAGAAGTTAACATTTGTTTATTTACTAAAGCTCTCAAATTGAAGTAATGCAATTTTTAACGATAAAATCTGTTATTTGTATAGTTTTAAACAGATTTTAAAAACCTAAAATGTAAAATGTTTAAACTTAAGATTTTAAAATTACGCATTGTAAACAGAATGATATCATAATGGAAAAATATAACAACTGAATTCAGCATCTAAGAAAAAGTTAAGATCGGTCTTATTTAGAATTCCATTTATATAATGTGATATAGAATTCACGATATTTCAAATGAATAAATAGATTTTTCGAGATAAAAAAAACTGGAATTCTTTCTCAGTCCTAATGATCAAGGTCTAATTTTAATTACTTAAAGATTCCTTATAACTATTTCGAATGCTTGGAATTTAAGTTTAAAAGTTGATTTATTTGAAGGTAAACGCTTTAAACTGAACAACATTATAATTCATAGGAGCGCAATTTTTATGAATTCATTTGAGACAAAAAATATTAAATTTAATTCCTCTTGAATTTTGGAACCCTTGCCAACTATTGTAATTTAAAACAACTAATTTCCTTTAAAAGAAAAAATAAATATATTAGGAATAATTCAAGTTCGAGAAACAAATACCAGACGGCGCCTTCAAGAATCTATATTTAAAGAAATTTATTACCCTGATTCCAAGCAGGCTCAACCTATCGTGTTCTAGAAATTGCTGGAGATTAAAGTGTCGATTTAAGAAATTCAATAAAACTTCTTGTTACATTCCTTTATTTAAGCTCCTGCTTTCTACTGTTTTTATTCCTTCATAAGAAATAGTGGAAATTTGTTATAATATAAATTATTGATCGAATTACAACATCCAGACCATTTTTCTATTTTAAAATACGACAGGAATAAAATCAGTGGTGCAGCCAAAATTTGATCAAGGGGAGCGTTCAAAAGGCTGAACAGAAAGTCCGTTACTACTTACAGTGAAAAATTATGTTGCTGTAAGACACATTTTCGAAGGAAGTATTTGTTAGTCTCATTTATTAAAATTAATACAATTAATATAATTAAATTGTTATTGCATATTATATGCTCTTACATTAGTGTAATAATAATAACATATACTGATGAGTTAAATTGATCCACATGACTAAATTGGAAAATGTTTAAATTTGCAAGCAAAGACGCTTAAAAGAAAATTGAAATACTTCGTAAAATTTTTTTTTTCACTTAATTTCATTTGCTTTTCCGGTTTAAAATGAATAAATATTAAATATATAAGTTCGAAGTAAATTAAAATTAAAATAAATATTTTCAACTGAAAGTCCAACAGTTACTTTTTTAGTTGAAAATTCAAGTATCACATTTTTCATTGAGAATTCTTCTTTTTAGGTTGTGCATTCAACTACTTGTTTGAAATTCAAACTCCTTTGTTAAAAATTTACTTTTTTGGTTGAATATTCAACTATTTCGTTACAACAATCCGTTCTTCTTAGGTTAAACATTTATTTTTTTCATCTGAAAATTTAACTCATCCATTTTTTGCGGAAAATTTATCGTTTTTAGTTGCACATTCAACTATTTAGAAGAAAATTCATGTATTTTGTTGAAAATTCATATTTTTGGGATGAATTCGAACGTTTTTCATTTCAAATTAAAATGTTTTGTGTTTGAAATATTAACTATTAAATTTTTTGTTTAGAATTTATCTTCATTATTAAAAATTCAAGTACCAGGTTAAAAGTTAAACTTATTTATAAAAATTCATTTTTTGTTGAAGATCCATCATTATGGTTCAAACTCAATTCTTGGGTTGAAAATTTAACTGTTTATTTGAAAATTCTTTTTTTTTTGTTGAAGATTATTTTTGTAACTGAAAATTGAACTGTTTCAGTTGTGGTTGCAAAATATTTGTTATTTTAAAATTCAACCATTTGGTTCGAAATTTAGCTTTTTTAATTTAAAAGTCAACTATTATGTAGAAAATTCAATTATTTTGTTGAAAACTCTATTATTTTGTTAAAAAGTGATATTTTTACATGAAAAGTTAACTATTTAGTTGACAATGCAACTGTTTGTGGTTGAAATTCAATCTTTTTCAACCGTTTTGCTGAAAATTTGTTGCTTTTTATTGAAAATTAATTTTTTTACTTGAAATGTAACTATTCTACTTTTTGTTAAAATTTGTGTATTTAGTTGAAGATTCGTCTTTTTTGGTAAAAACGTAGTATCATTAGTTGCAAATTTTTTTATTCTTTCGCTCGAGAATTTATTTTTTTAACTGAAAATTTAAAGATTCTATTTTTTTTATTAAGGTTGTTCTAACATCACTTCTCCCTACGGTTAAGAAAATTCGTCTTGGTGGAAAATGCAGCTTTTATCGTAGAAGTTTCATCTTTTTTTCTAGAAAATTAATGATTCTTTTTTGTTGAGAATGCATATTTTTTGTTGAAAATGCAATTACTTGGTTGAAAAGTCATTTATTTTTATAAAAATTATTATTTTTTGTGTAAAAGATTAATCTTTATGTTTGAAAATTCATCTTTTAGATTGAAAATTTTAACTATTTTTGTTAAAAATACAATTATTTGGTTGATAATTCTATTCTTTTCTTGAAAATTCGTGTTTTTTTACTTAGAAAGTTCATCTCTTATCGTAGAAATTTCGTCTTTGTTTGTTAAAAATGCAACTGTTTGATTGAAAATTGATTTTTTTACTGAAAATTTAAATTGTCCATGTTTGGTGGAAAATGCATCTTGTTTAGTTGACAATTCAACTATTTATAGTTTAAAATTAATGTATTTGCTTGAAAATTGGACTTTTGTGGTGGAAAATTAATCTTCTCGGTTGAAAATTCATCATTTTTGTTCTCAATTCTACAATTTTGTTAAAAATTAATTTTCTTTGTTGAAGATTCATCATTTTATTTAAAAATTGATTTCGCTGGGTAGAAGTTGAACAATTCAGTTTAAAATTCATGTATTTTGTTGAAAACTTCATATTTTTTGTAGAAAATTAATCTTCTTAATTATAAATTGATTTTTTTGGTTGAAAATTCATTTCTTTGGTGGAAATTTCAATTATTTCTTGAAAATTTTTATTTTATTTAAAAAATTTATTTACTTGGATGAAAATTTACCTATTTAGTTGAAAATTCATGTACTTTGTTGAAAATTCATCTTTTTCGCAGAAAATTAATCTCATTGATTAAATGTTTTTCTTTTTGGTTGGGAATTAATTTCTTTGGTTTCGAATTTATCAATTCTGTTAAAAAATCGTTTCTTTTAATTGAAAATTATTTTCTTATTGAAAATGTATCTTTCTTAGTTGAAAAGTCCTCTATCTGGTTGAAAAATGCTTTATCTGGTTGAAAATTCGTCTTTTTTTGGTAGAAATTTGATCAGAAAATTAATCACACCTAGAGACGTAAGTTCGAGTTTTTTAGATTGAAATACTCTAGGGATGTTTCTGATTCGGAATATAGCGAGAAGGTTCTTCTTGCGTGCACACAGTGTTTGCTCGCCTTCTATATCCCGATATATGGAGCACCTCCAAACTTTTTTGAGAGAAGAAGAAAGAATACTTTTATCATGCTGCTCGGCTATCGATGTCTAAGATTTCTCCGCGGATTTACAGGACCAGCTTGAAATGGAATTGGTAAAGAAAAGAAAATGCTCGAGTCCTTTTACGATCGTTTTTCGAATACTAATGCTTCTGAAGAGCGTGCTTCTTCGCAAATTACCAAAAAAAAAACTAAGTCCTTTATATCAATGTATAGCCCCATTACTATATTTTTTCCTACCCAATGCTTTGTCTTTTAATTTTTTTATTTTGGAAGCGAACCCCATTCTTCTATATATTCTTCACAAAAAAGCTGTTTCTCCGATATAAATTAAGTATTGGTTGAATGAAACAAATTTTGGTTGATTCAACAAAATCTTTGATTGACCCAACAAAATTTTTCTTTATGGATCAACCAAATACTCCACCTACCAAAAGGTTTGGTTAAAACAACCAAAAAATTTGATGGGGTTAACCAAATATTTTCTCGTACATATAATATCCATATGGTCAGGGAAAGCCAGGGCATGTCACGGAAAACCTGAAAGTGTTGGCAATTCATTTATTTTGATAATAAATTTAATTATTTCGTTAAAATCAACTTTTTTGTTGAAAATTAACTCTTGATGAAAATTCTTATTTTTGGTTAAAAAATTCAACTTCTTTGCAGAAAATTCACCTTGGTTGAAAATTCTACTGTAATTTCATCTTTTTTTGGTTAAAAATTCAGTTGAAATATGATTTTTTAACTGAAAATTCAATTTCACATGTTTGATTTTAAAATTTCAACTTCCTCAGTTGAAAAATCAAGTATTTTATTTAAAATTGGTGTATTTTGTGGAAAATTGGGCTTTTTTGGTAGAAAATTAATCTTCTTGGTTGTTAATTAATCTTTTTGGGTGGAAAGGCATACTTCTTAGTTAAAAATTGATATTTTTGTTTGAAACTTAATTTCTTTGGTGGAAAATTTAACTCTTTTGTTAAAAAATTTGTTTGTTTTTTTTCTATTAAAAAATTGTTTTTTCTTCTCAAAATTTAACTCTCATATTTTTTATTAAAAATTAACTGAATTCAACTATTTGGTTGAAAATGCATGTATGTTGTTGAAAATCCGTCTTTTTAGTAGAAAAGAAATTTTTTAAACTGAAAATATAACTATTCCATTTTTTTATCTTTTGAGTTGAACATGTCGCTTTTTGGTTAAAAAATCGTTTTTTTCTCTATAAAAGTAATTTCATTAATTAAAAATTCGTTTTCCTTGGCTAAAAAAAATGTTTGTAACTGAAAAAAGTAATTATTTCATTTTTCCTTGAAAATTTACCTTTTTGGTTGCAAATTCATTTATTTTGTTGAAAACTCCTTCTTTTGGTTTGAAAATTAATATGTTTTCGTTCAGGATTCAACTAGTTTGTTGGGAATTCATTTTCTTTGATTGAATTAACCGTTTTTGATTGAAAATTAAAATGTTTATTGATGGAAATATGAACCTCGCTTGTTGAAAATTTATTTGGTTTTGTTTGAGAATTCATTTCTTTGACTGAAGGTTTACTCATTTTTTTTTAAATTCGTTTTTTTATTAGAAATTAATTTTTTCAACTAAAAATATAACTATTCCATTTTTTGTTGATAATTTATCTTTTGTAGTCGAAAATCTCGCTATTTGGTTTAAAATTCGTCTTTTTTTGGTAGAAAAGTAATCTCATTAGTTGAAACTTCGTTTTTTTTTTGGTGATTTGAAAATTCATTTTTCAACTGATTATTGAAGTATTCTATTTTTATTTAAAAATTAAACTTTTTGTTGATGGAAATATTAACTATCACGCTTTACGTTTAGAATGAATTAATTTTTGGTTCAGAATTCATTTCTTTGTTTGAAGATTTATTTTTTTTTTCTTGTTGAAAATGATTTATTATTACTAAAATGAGAATTTATTTATTCCAGTGTTGATTAAAAATAAAAGTTTCTAACTTAAAATTGAACATTTTAGTTACAACTTCATATATTTTGTTGAAAATTCGCCTTTTTGGGTAAAAAATTAATCTTCTAAGGACGCCATATAAAATTCTGTATAACTTTGGTCATTAAAAGTCCTCAAAATGAATTTTGAACATTTCTTTTGCATTAGAAAAATGTATAACGGTCAAAGAAATAAAAATTTGTTAGGAAAAGGAAAGGAATTTTGAAATTGGGATTTTATAGCAATCCTGGATCTGAAATGTTCAATTACCTCGCAAATTTCAAATTTCTCCAACGTTTACCTTCTCCCCTGAATAATTCAACATCTTGAAAAGAAACATCAAAAGAACCTTTTACTTTATAAAATGCTACATAACCTCATCACAATCCGCTTAAAAATCTGCCTAATTCAAAGACCCTGCTATTACTCTAGACTTGATGTAAATTCTAAATTTGACATTTGCATCCAACTTTCACATCTCGGGATCAAAAGAGATCTCCATTTAGGTTCCTCTAAAATCCTCATATGTTCCTTCAAAAAAATTCAAATTCATTCTTCTGAAACACAAAAATTTAAATCGATATTCTGGATTGTAATAGCTCGTGAATTATATATAATAATAAGTCATATCCTGCTATTCCTCCAAACTTGATGTGAATTCTAAATTTGAAATTTGCATCCAACTTTTACATCTCGGGATCAAAAGAGATATCCAATTAGTTTCCTCTATAATCCTCCAAAAAATGCAAATTCTTCCTCCTCAAAGATAAATTTAAATCGACACCCTGAATTTTGATTACACTGGAACTTGGATTGAAGCCATCTGGATTTACGCCGTTCCAAGAATGGATTCCGTGGCGGTTTTCCGAATGCGGGGAGCGCTTATTCTACGTTCCTTTCAGAATGCTCCTTTGAAATTAAGCTGATTTCTTTTGTCCGTCAATAGAATCATTTCACTGTTTAAAGACTTATCCCTTAAATGCAAAACGGAAGTAGTTTTACTGGTGAAAGATTTCTTTTGACTATGAAAGGAATTCCTTTAACTATTAAAGGATTTCATTTGTTGACTAGCGGAGAAAGTGCGCCTGCGCATGAGTGAATATTATTTTTCATCATACCTCAATCGAAAATTCGACTTTCGACGCCTGTGGAGCGGGTCGAAAATCTAATTTTCAACCCTAGGGAAGAAAGTGACAGATAAATGCAAATGGCGCCGTCATATAATATAGCACCCAATGTGCGCAAGTAATTTTCACTGCACGATTTATGTATTAATTGTGAAAAAACGTGAAAAATAATGTTGAAATGGATTTCTGGAAAAAATTAGGAATCCCAGATTCTTGAACGGATTATTGTTATAGATTTGATAATCATCGATTTTATATTTACATTCACCAAAGTTAAGCTCTTTCACATTTCTTGTACGTAATATCTTCTTTCTTTGGTCCGACAATAGATTTCACTTCAAGATCAAACGGACTCCTTTTACAGTCAAGGGATAGCCACGAAGTAGTATAAGGAGACCCCACTCCCATGCGGTCTTTGGAAAATTTGGACGCGTAGATTAGAATTTAGTTAGTTTGCATCGCTCGCGGCGCCTCTTGCGGAAAAGCGTTGAAATACATGATTTACAAATGGCGGCACCAATGGTGTGAGCCAGTGTGAGCCGGGGAAAACAAACGCACACATGCTTGTCACGAAACACAGATTTTTACGAATGTGTATGCCTGTACGTATGTAGATCTATATGTATGTATGCATGTTTCCGCAAGAGGTGCTACGAGCGATGCAAACTAACTAAATCCGAATCCACGCGTCCAAATTTTCCGGGAGTGGGGTCTCCTTATACTACTTCGTGGGGATAGCATTTGGAACGACAATCCTTTAACTGTGAAAGGATTTTCTCTCATGTCAATTTTGAATGGAAAATCCTTTAATAGTAAAAGGTATCGTTTGACAGTCAATAGTCTGTTTTTAGAGTGGTGCTCAGTCAAGCGTGTCAAACGGCTCGAGGGCTGCACTCTGCGCGCGTTAGTTGCATCAGGTTACATCCTCCGTCCAAATCCAACAGAAATGATACACGCAGCCCTGCCTGTTTACGTTTGGATGGTTTGGAAATAGTATCAAGGCCAATGCAAGCCATGCCCGGAACCGTTCTTAATGTCAAGTTCCAGTGTACCTGTGAATTATATGTAGTAAAAATAATACCCTGCTATTTCTCCAGACTTGATGTGAATTCTAAATTTGAAATTTGCATGCAACTTTCACATCTCGTGAACAAAAGAGATCTCCATTAAGTTTCCTCTCAAATCCTCATATGTTCGTTCAAAAAAATGCAAATTCTTCCTCCCCAAACACAAATGTAAATCGATATCCTGGATCGTAATTACTCGTGAAATAATCGACTATCGAGGCTCCACGAGCGCGGGAAATTGAAATTTCTTTGTGCGAACCGATAAACGAAGCCCTTATGAATATTCAAACCGTGACGGTGGTACGCTTTTTGAAAAATCACCTGCACACGATATCTGCCAGCTACTGCTGCTGCAAAACAACTCGACCTCGGGGTGAAGCGGGTCGTATTCGCCTTATCCTGGCGTGAAATTAAGTAATTTGCATTCTCAGAGGAAAATGAATATCGCCTGTAGAACAGGATAAAATAAATTTTCTGTAATTCCGTATGGCGTTGAGGACAAATGAGAATCGTGCTTCAGGTACAAGTTATTCTGATGTCTTAACGATGCCAGAATATCTGGACACTTCACTTGGAGTGTTTCGAATCTCTTGAGCTGAGAAATTCAAGTTTTTAGCTCCATATTTTTGCTTCTTTTTCTTAACCCTCATTAGTCGCAACTTGACAGAACTGGTTTGGAAAATTGCTTCAAAAGTAAAGACTTAACACTCTTTCCCCTCTTTTTCCCTTTTTTAAAGAATTCCTCTTTTTCCCCTGTTATTCAGAAACTTCCCCTTTTGCTAATTTTATCGCTTAACGCGAACTAAATTAACAGAACCCAATAATAAAATATAACTATATTTGATTAGAATTAGTTGAAGATTAAACTGTTTCGTTTCAATTACAATTTTTTCTTTAATTACTTCACGCATTTACATACAGTTGTATTACTTTGTTAAAAATTCACTTCACTGGTTAAAAGTTCATCTATTTTGTTGAAAACTAATCTTCTTGATTGAAAATTCAACTACTTGGTTGAAAGTGGAACTATTTTGATAAAAATTCATTTTAGTAGTTGAAGATCCAACTACTTGGTTGATAGCTTAACGCGTTTATTTAGTTATATTACTGTGTTAAAATTTCATTTTATTTGTTAAAAGTTGAAATATTTTGTTAAAAATTCATTTTTTGGTTGAAGATTCATAATTATACTTTAAATATCGTCGTTGGTTGAAAAATAAACTACTTTACTGAAAATTCGTTTTTTTTTTATTGGAAATAAATTCTTCGATGTGAAAATTGGATTACTCTATTTTGGGAAGAAATTTTATTGTTTGTAGTTGAAAATTCGCTTATTTGGTTCAAATGAACTTTTTTGTTGCAAATTCATATTTTCCGGTGGAAAATTTTTCTTTTTTGGTAGAAAGTTCGTTTTTTTTAGCTTAAAAGCTCTACAGTTTTGTTGAAAGTTCTCCTTTTTGGGTTGAAAATTCTATTATTTTATTATGAAATTTGATTATTTGTTGGAAAATGAACTTTTTTGTTGAAAATTGTTGAAAATTCTTTTTTTGTTGTTTAAAACTTCTATTATTTTGATAGAAAATTCACCTATTTAGTTTTAAATGAACTTTTTGATGGAACATTTATATTTTCCGGTTGCAGATGTGTTTTGTAGAGAACTCTTGACTGAAAAATCTTCATTGGTTGAAAATTCAACTCTTTTGTAGGAAATCCAACTCTTTTGTAGAAAATCCATCTCTTTGATTTGAAAATTCATCTCTTTTGGTAGAAATTTCATCTTTCTTGGTTTAAAATGAACTCTTGGATTGAAAATTCATATTTTCGGGTTGGAGATTCAACAGTTTTGTAGAGAATTTGACTTTTTGGCTGAAAAAGTCGGCAATTTATCAAATCTCCACGTTTGGAGACCCTCTGAAACCGAAAAACAGTTTTTTACGAATGTGTATGTTTGTATGTATGTCTGAATGTCTGTTTGTGAGTATGGTAACTTTTGAAAGAATTAATCTACTAGATTAGCCTTTGTTACACTCTTTTCATGTCCGAAACTGAAGTTCAGATTCATCAGCCAGCTATTTTAAATAAAAATTCAAAAAGTTAGAGCACTTCCGACAAAAAGAAAATTATCAGAGTTATAGAATTTGCAAAATTCGAAAAAACAAACGAAAATGAAAATTGTAAGCCAAATAACGTACAATATGAAAAATATTCAGGAGACAAAAATGTTGCTCTTTGAAAGCCCTATAAGATTATCATTACAACTTTTTAAATTTTCTTGAAAAATCAAAAATTCCATTTTGCAGTCAAACTGTGCAAGATACGAAAAAATATGAAAAGACAAGAACTGTGAACCCAAAAAAGATCTACAAATTGTTATTAAAACAGCATTAAAAATACCATTTTTGGAAAAACGATACGAGCTACGAAAAAAAAATGAATAAACAAAAGTTGTTAATCTAAAAAGGAAAAACAAATTTATCATCGATCATTATTTTATAGGACGCGTAGTTATTGCTTCAATCGTAAAATATAACATTGACAATAAAAAAAAATTTATTTTGGAAAAGTAACACAAGGTGGATTTTTGTATAGAAGAATTTAATCATAAAAGCCGACGTTATTAAAAATGTATCCTAAATTATTCATAAAATTTAATACCCCTTTGTCATGCGATACTAAGTTTTTTTATGGTCACCCTCTTACATTAGCATATAATTGCTGACCATTTTTTTTACTGCCACACACACATAAACGTAAGGTTTAAAAGCGCAATATTTTTTAGTCCCACCCTCTCTTTCTCTTTCCACTTTGGCTGCTTTATATTCTCTGCTTTTTGGACTCGCGTGTTTTCTGTACATTTTTATCATTTTCATTTTCATTTGCATGTGTTGTTCTTTTGTTATTCTTCTGCAAGGCTGTCCGGCTTGAGCACCTTTTTATCATTAAACTCGGCTCAACTGTGTCGAGTATCCGAGACACATTAACCGCGTACTGCATTAGGACCAACGTCAGCTTGATTAATGGATCTCTATATCGTTACGCAGACCTGCTATCATGGATCACTTAAACTCACTCAGTTCACCTGTGACGCAGTCTGCGAACTCTGAAATGCCAGAGGTTTTTCTAAAATTCTCCCATTTGAGTAAAAGTTGTCTATTTTCAAGGGAGTCTTGTAAAGGAAAGGGATAATGAATGATTCTAGACTGCAGGGTGTACGGAAAAGAGGTCGCATGTTACCTGAGAAACGAGATTGGAAATGTAATTCAACCAGGAAAGTGTATTGCATTTTTTTAGAGGACTTTACATAAAATAATTACTCATAAATAAACTAGACGGCTATTTCGAGCGCTGATAGCACTCGTTTGTGTGGCCATTTGCGACGTACGTACGAACAGGTTGTGTATTCGCTGCGGGAGGACTATCAAGAAACCGGCTGAACTCGGGAGGCAGTTTTCTGTAGTTTTCCTCTTCCCTGGTCAAACGTCCAGGCAAATGCAAGTACTTCTAATAAAGTCGGATGCAGCCGCGGGTTATCACTGGTTGTGAGTAAATTCATACAGTGATTCTAAGTCCCTTACAGCGAAAGAAAATTGTTCACAGGCTCATACCCAATGAGGTAAATGCGTCTGGCGATATATGTACTCGTGTAAAGACCTCTGCTTCACGGGAGTATTAAACAAAGACAGAGTACAATAGGGTTTACCGCATTGCTACGGGACTTATATGGACAAGACAATGATAGTAAAAATACTCATAAATAAATATTTGATTGTTTGAAAACTCGGCTTTTGAGTGTATCTGAACCAGATTTCATGACATCAAAAGATGTCCAAGATTTCGCAAAAATTTCACAACGATTTCACGAAGATTTCAAAGGTTTTAAAATGTTTCAAAAGATTTTAAAAATTAGGTTTAAATATTCGCTCGAAATTCCACATAGACATCCACTTGAAAATTGCAGTAGAATTAGGAACGTAAATTTTCAACTGTGAATATCTCAAATGTTTCAAAGTTTTTAATAGATGTCAAAAGATTGCAACAAATGTCAAACGATTTCAAAGATTTTAAAAGTTTTTAAACAGATTTTACAAAGATTTCAAAGTTTTTGCAAAGACTTCACAAAGTTTTCGCGCAGATTTCAATGGGTTCAAAACGTTTTAAAATATTTCAAAATATTTTTAAAATTAGGTTGAAATATTCGCTTGGAGTCCCAGGTGGACATCCACTTCAAAATTTTGGTAGAATTAGGAACGTAAATTTTCACCTGTATATATCTCAAAGATTTCAATAGATTTTAAAAGATTTCAATAGATTTTAAAAGATTTCAATATATTTCAAACGATTTCAGATGATTTTAAACAGATTTCACAAATATTTCACAAGGATTTCAAAGATTTCAAAACAATTTCAGGAAGATTTCAAAGTTTTTGCAAAGATTTCACAAACATTTCACGAGACACCATATGAAAACACATGTGAAAATTTGACTATTGTTTCGAACAGTCGACGTGGAAAAATCCCCTAGGGCCTAGAACGTTAAACGTAATTTTTCAGCTATAAAATCTCAAAGACTTCAGAAAGAGTTCATAAAGCTTTCGAAGATTTCGAAATATTTTAGAAAGATTTCACGAAAATTTCAAATAGATCTAAAAAGACTTCAAAAGATTCTATTTAAATTTCACTAAATTTTCAATGATTCTAGGACGTTTCAAAATATTTAAAAATATTTTAAAGATCAGGTTAAAATATACGCTTGGTATTCCACGTGGGACATTTACGTCTAAATTTAGGTAGAATTAGTAACATATGAAGTGTAAATCCCCGTGTACAATGATAAACATAAATTTTCAACTGTAAATATCTAAAAATTTCAAAAGATTTTAAACAGATTTCACAAGGATTCCAAAGATTTCATGAAGATTTCAAGGATTTTGCAAAGATTTCACAAAGATTTCAAAATATTTTAAACAGATTTTACAAATGTTCCAAAGATTTCATGAAGATTTTGCAAAGATTTCACAAATATTTCAAATATTTAACGAAGATTTCAAAAATTTCGCCAAGATTTCAAAGATTTCACAAAAATTTCAAAGATTTCATGAAGATTTTAAAGATTTCGCAAAGATTTCACAAAGATTTCACGGTGCTTTCAAAGATTTCAACAGATTGCAAAAGATTTTAAACAGATTTCACAAAGATTTCATGAACATTTCAAAGATTTCAAAGATTTCACAAAGATTTTCTGGAGATTTCAAAGATTTCACGAAGATTCCACAGATTTCGCAGATTTAACAAAGTTTTCATGGATATTTCAATTATTTCACAAGGATTTCAATTATTTGACGAAGATTTCAAAGCTATCGCAAAGATTTCACAAAAATTTCATGGAGATTCCAAAGACTTAACAAAAATTTTGAAGATTTCAAAGGTTTCACAAAAATTTCAAAAACTTTACATAAATTTCAAAGATTTCACCAAAATTTCAAAGATTTCACAAAGATTTCAAAGATTTCACGAAGATTTAAAAGATTTTGCAAAGATTTCACAAAGTTCTCATAAAGATTTTAAAGATTTCATTAAGATTTCACGGATATTTGAAAGATTTCCACAGATTTCATAAAAATTTGAAAGACTTCGCAAAGATTTCTAAAAAATTTCATGGAGATTTCAATGATTTCACAAAATTTTAAAAAGATTTCACAAAAATTTCGAAGATTTCATGAAGATTTCGCAAAGATTTCACTAAGGTTTCAGAGATTTCATGAAGAATTCAAAAATTTCACAAAGATTTCATGGAGATTTCAAAGATTTCATGAAGATTTCAAAGATTTCACGAATATTTAAAAGATTTTGAAGATTTCATAAAGATTTTAAAGATTTCATGAAAACTTCAATGATTTTGCAAAGATTTCACAAAGATTTTAAAGTTTTCACGAAGATTTCAAAGATTGCACAAAGGTTTCATGGAGATTTTGAAGATTTTAAAGATTTCATGATGACCTCAATTATTTTGCAAAGATTTTACAAAGATTTCAAAGATTTCACAAAGATTTCAAAGATTTCATGAAGATTTTAAAAACTTCACAAAGATTTCAAAGATATAGCTATGAATGATGTAGATATGAAGGAGATAGAACAAGTTGGAAGAATTTTAAATATCTTGTTATTTCAAAAAAATTAAAAGATTTTCAAGAGATTTTGTTGAAAAAATTTGAAGAACCATTCAATTTCCTATAAAAAGATTGTTTCTTATTTTCTAACTGTATATTTTTTCAATATTTGCCCCCTATTTTCCCCTTTTTCGTGAAAAATTTCCCTATTTCCCCTTTTAGTGCTCTTTTTGCGCTCTGATCCCTGCAACCGGGGAAAAACATGGCAAAAACTCGGAATGTGGTGGCCGAATGTAACCTGTAAAATTCGACTTTCGATTTTTGGTGATTGATCCCCCCAATTTAGTTCCTGGGCTTTTGAAATTATCATCGGGTTTCAAATGGGAAAAGCTCGGTTTTCGAAAAAATGGAAAAAAGAAGTACCATTACATATTATATATTTTTTTTGTGAATTGAAGTATAGTCACCTCTCAAGGAATTTTCAAGAAATAATTTCCACCTAATAACTTCTAATGTTGCCCCCCATAACCTTTTATTGTGCCCGGAAAATGCCCCCCAAAATGCAAAATAGCAGTTTTCTATCAAATTCATGCTAAAGACGATATTTTTCGGAATTTTTTCAATATGAATTATTTTTATTCGATAAGTGGCGAGTTTCCAAGTCTTTTGCAAACAATTTTGATTTTTTTATACAATTATTATTTGTTTAAACAATTCATTCATTGTGTAAGTCGTGACAAGTTATTATCTTTTGGTATGAGTGATATAAAGTTGATGCATTACAACCATAAATGTTAAGCAAGAAGTACTACTGTCGGCATTCATCTTTATATCATTGATCCCGAAAGATAGTAATTTTTAACGATTTACAAGGGAAAAAGTTGTATAAAAAATAAGAATTGTTTGAACAATTCAAAATTATTTTAACAATAATTATTATATTATACTTATTATACTTATTATTACTCACTTAAATACTCCTTACTTATCGATTAACAATTACTCATGTAGAAAAAATTTCAAAAATTAAGAATTCAATCCAGAAAATTGGGTCAGAATAATCAATGAGTAAGCGTATTCGTTTGTTTGATCTGCGTCTGCACAAAAATTGAATCGAAGCCAAAAATCTCCGAAATAATCTGTGCCAATTGGGTTTCCGTGTACACGAACTAGAATTCTTAAATTTACATCTGTCGCACCAATTTCTCTGCAAGCGCGTAAATTTTCTGAAAAGTCGTTGTCTTGTTGCAAAAAGCGTCCTGGAAAAATGGTCTGTGTGTGTGTGTATTGCATTTTATCTGTGATCTTTCTTTCTCAGCTAGAATACATACGGACGCTCTGTGCAACGACAAAATTACGAAGCATTGTTTCCTCAAAGCCGATGAAAATGTTCCGGACCATTTTCGTGCAAGTCAACAGTAATGGATTCACGAGCCAATCAAGGATGTGCAAACAAAAAAATTCTGCACGTTCACTATAACCCGCCTCAAGGATCAAATAATCGTTACCATCTATTTTAGATTCGCTTAGCGAATTGAAATTTTCTCATCAATATATATTTTTTTAAATTTAAAGTTATCTTTTTTGTTGAAAATTCATGTGTTTGGGTTGGAAATTCAACACTGTTTCACACATAAATGACCTTTTGGCTTGAAAGTTTAAGAATTTGGATGAACTTTCTTTTCTTTCTTGACTGACAAATCTTTATTTGTGGAAAATTTGTCTTTTTCATTGGAAAGTTAATCGTTTACTGGAAGTCATATTTCTTCGTTGAAAGTTCATGTTATTTCCATTGCAAGTCATTTATTTTTATTTGAAAAGTCTACTCATTACACGTTTGATTTAAAATTCATCGCTTTGATTAAAAATTCTACTATTTGGTTGAAAATTCAATTGTTCAATTTGATTATTTAATTAATTATTCTCTTTTGGATTGAAAATTCATCCTTTATGGTAGAACAGTAATATTTTTTTGTGGAAATAAATAAATGTTAAATTTTAAGATTTTAATATGAAATGCTTAAAATTATTATTATATATTATTATTAATTCACTATTATTATTATTATGCTAAAAATTGAAATGCTGGTCTTTGAATGTTAATGTTCAAGAAATGTAGAAAATTGGTCGGGGGAAAATCAGGGAAAAGTTAGGGAATTTTGGAAATTAAATTTTGCGGACACCCTATTTATGCTTTAAAAGTATGTCCCTTTGCAAGTGATTTCATATATAATTTATTTATAATACTCATTTGTTTGATAAAAAAATGTATTAATAGGAAAATTGTAGGGGACAGTGGGGAGTTGTGGGCCCTGGGGAGTCGTGGGCCACCTTAATCTCCGCCATGTTGTGGGTGATAGGACTGCTTTAACCAGTGCCAAAAGACTCTCTTTGTGTGAGCTAACTTTGTGAACTTGACTCATAGTCTCAACACGTGTAGTTAGTATTTTGACATTGTTGATTAAAGAAATCAAAATAAAAGTTTTTATACCACTCAAGTGGTTGTTATTCGAAGTCCCGTTCTATAGCAGATTTCAAAGGCACGTTATTGCAAAATATTCCTTGAGCAATTGGCTTTAAATTCAATCGAACAATTTCTGTAAAACATTCATTGTGTGTATGACAATTCGGTAATTTCGTAAATGTCGGCTGTGGAGAGTTGTGGTCCACCATTAGTGGGGAGTCGTGGGCCAAACGTTCTTAATGCGTATTTCAATTTTTTAAGTGAAACTTCTTTTCTCTTGTTCTGAAAAGACTTTTGCATTATCTGCAACTGCACAATGCTAAAGATTTTAAACCGGAACAACACAGTTCACTTCAACATGTACGATCGTGCTGCGCACTTGAAATGTGCCAACATGAGGACCGAATATTACACTTGCATACATTGTGAATCAGAATAATTTTTTTTTAATCTTTTTAAAATCATTAATTTTTATTTACTGCAACTTTAATAAACATAAACTACTGGAATATGGCATTTTCTTTTATTTTTTGTCATGGACCACAACTCCCCACCAAAATCACAAATATCGATCCTTATAAGATTTACGTCATCCTAAATATTTCTCGCGCATTAACGAATTTTATTAATTGTGGTCTCCAGTTGATACACTGATAAGTTTACTACAAATACCAGTTCATACGTTGACAATTTATCGATGTTCAGAGAAGTTATGTCTTGAAAACAAAGCGTGGCCCACAACTCCCCATTCTCCCCTACATAATAGTTCCGACTGTATGTAATTTTTCCGTCTGGGTTGGCAGTGTTATTTATGGTGCAGTAATGATGACAATGATAATGATCAAATATCCTTCATCGAGAGTTGTGCCCTCGATTACAAGAAACATTGCAAATTTTTACAACGTGCTTCTTGCAGGTATGACTAAACGTTAGGTATTCGCATAAACTCTCAGTGCAGCTCGTAAACTGGAGGTCATAATCCCTACACTCAGAAAAAAAATTTCTTGAGCCAAAACAACTGTTTTCTTGGATACACATGAAAATATGGTTGAATCAAACAAATTTTGGTTGATTCAGCAAAATATTTGATAGTTCCAAAGTATTTTAAAGAATATAGTGTATTTTAAAACATTCCGAAAAATATCACGAGATTTTAAAGAATTTTGTAGGGCTATAGAAAAAAAATTTCAAGAGATTTAAAAGTTCAAATGATTTAATAAAGTTTCAGAAAATGTGAAATAATACGAAGTTTTAAAGGGATTTGTATTACTTTTACAATCTTTGGGCGATTCATAGGATTTCAAAAGAAATTAAGAGATTCCGTAAGATTGTATGTATTTTTGTATGCATTTCAAGGTTTTTAAAAAAAATGTAATTTTTTACAGAGATTTCAGTGGATATCCAGGATGTTAATGATACTAAAAATAATTCAAGGGATTCCAATGGATTTCTAGAGAAATTTAGGGAATAAATCAAATGAAATTCCAAGAGACCTCTAAGAATTTCTGAGGATTTCTTCAGATTTCAAGGGATTCTAGAGATTTCATGGGGAAGAAGATTGACGATTCTTCCAGGATTTTTTTTAGAGAATCTCAACAATTTTCAGGGTTTCTTAAAGGGTTTTAAAGCTGTTACGATATTTTAAAGATTTAAAGAAATTTACAATATTTCGTAATTTTATTTCGTAGGATTTGAGAGAATTTTAAAAGATTTTAAGAACGGATCCAGGATATCAATTATATTTACAATATTTTTAGGGATTCCAGTGGATTTCTTGAGAATTTTAGGGAATAACTGAAATTTCGAGGGATTTCTAAGAATTTCTACGGATTTTAGGGGATTTTAAAGATTCCAAGGGATTGAAAAAGATTGACGAGTCTTCCAGGAATGTTTAGAGAATCTCAACAGATTTTAGGTTTCCTTAAAGAATTTTGCAGCTTGTAGATATGTAAAAAGATTTAACAAAATTAAACTGGTTTTCACAATATGTAAGGGTTTTCAAAGAATTTTTTAGGATTTAAGAAAATTTCCAGGGCTTTTGATAAGGTATTCAGGATATTAATAAGATTTAAAAGATTTCAGGGGATTCAAACGCAATTCTAAAAAACTTTAGGGAATAAATGAACTTTCAAGAGACACCTCGGGATTTCTAAGCATTTCTGCGGATTTTAGGGTGTTTTCAAGATTTCAAGGGATTGAAAAAGATTGACGAGTTTTTCAGGAATTTTTAGAGAATCTCTGCAGATTTCGGGGGTTCTTAAAAGGTTTGCAAAACTTTTAGGGTACTTTGAAAGATTTGAAAGGATATTACAGGATTTTAGGCGAGATGTATATTGTAGATCAGATTTAAAAAAGATTCAGCTTCTTGATTTAACATTATAAATTGCATAACACCATTTTTCATAATTTATGCTGCTCTTGACACTATTTTGAATTTCTCAAATGAGTTCGAGACCTTTATATTTTAAAAGTGGCATTGATCATTTCGTCCCATTATGAGTAGCAAATCTTAGAGAAAAAAATAGCTCTAATTTTTTTGTATTGAATTTCGTATCTTGAAATGCAAAACTCTTAAACAGAAAATTATTTGATTTGTATGCGTTACTGTTATAAATGTTCTGAAAAGTCCGGCACATTTAGGATACTAAAGTAACTGAAATCTATGAAATTAGCTTGCTGAAAACGAAATGCTGTAATTTTTATAGTAAATTCACTAAAATTGTTATAACATTAAGAAACGGTATCTGGAAATCAGAAATTCTTTCCTAACTTTCCTTAATGGTAACAGAAAAATAAGTTACCTTGACCGAAGGAAGAACGCAGTTAGCAATTGCAAGATTTAGTACCCCAAAAATCTAAGGATAAATATGAGTTGGCGTTCGAGAAATTTGACAAAATGGAGAAAGCAAAACAGAAGAAGTGGACGTCATCATTCTCAAAAAACCTTGGTTGTGAATAAAATATCTTAAATCACTCGTAGGGATACACGCGTCTTCACGTGGAATTCAATGTTCGAAAGCACGACCAGAAAAACCATGGTCTTCGGCCATGGTTTTTCTACTCGTCCTGCGAACATTGACCTTTCCGTATAAAGACGTGCCTAATTCTACTTGTGATTTAATATACTATTTTTCCGATATTCAATGATCGCAAGCGTGAAAAGGATTTGAAACAGCGAGTAAAGGCGACGACCTAGAAGCTCGGTTGATGATCCAATTATCTTTGCAATAAAGTAGTTACAATATACTTCGATCATCTGCCTCATAATTGAACTTCTAAAAAAAGGTACATCAGGACCTCAAGCTACTAGCAGTGGCTGTGTAAATTGATATTTAATTCAGATTTCAATTGAATGGTAAGTCAGCTCTTTTTTTTAATTTCGCCCTTTTGTTTAGATAGGTTATGTCTTTAATTTTGAGTCGTTCCGTTGGTTCATTAATTTTAATATAAACTTGCAGTATATATTTGTCTTGATAACATAAATTATAGTAAGACTTTTTAGTATTCTTAGTTACAGTCACTGATAATTTATAAATTGTAACACAATTTTTTAAATCATGTGACTGAAGCAGTTACCGTTGCTGAAATATACGTTCCTGTTCAGGAAAATTTAGAAACGGTTTGTGCATAATACGTTAGTGACGCGTCTCTGGTAATTCCTACGGAAATTTATAACAGTATACGATATGACATCAGAATTTCTTCTCTAAATCAGATCATTTGCGACTTTTGATATTGGGTCTTTCGAGCAAAAATGTCTGACCCGGCCAACGAGACTGTTTGTTAAGGAAGGAAATGTTCGTCCAATTTATTGATCAGAAAGTGCTGTGTCTAGGAAAAAAGTGCACCAGCAGAAAGAACTCGAGGCTACGAAACTACTTTCCATCCCTCGAGGAAGTTCAATATTTATTCGACTACCATATTCCATGAGAGCCCTCGTCTCTCCTATCTTTTCTCTCTTTGCCCTCGTTCTTGAATTTGGTCAGAAACAGTCAAGCCCCTGAGTTTACGATATGAGCTCCCATCCTCGGAAACCTCTTTGACTTGTTTCCGCTCAAGGGGTGGAAAGGAGGATGCGACAAAAGCTATTTTCCACAACTTTCTGAAAAATTGTCAACGCTTTCCGGATAATAAATCGAGACACGTTGCATTTCACTCGGGAGCACGTGACCAGGTTATATGGGATTATATTTGTCGGATCCCTCTTGATTCTCAAATGTCGGAATGTATTTTGATACATTTCGGATGGATTTTATTTATAAAGGCACGGTTTCAAACTTCACACTCTTTGCCCTATACTCCTCTTTGACTATTTTTAAAGAAATTCCTCCCCCTCCCCCTTTCAAAAAAATTTCACTTTTTCTCGTTTTTCGGCTAAATGTCAACTGAATTAATAGAAACCCAAAAAAAATTCGAACTACACTGAAACTTCAAATTAAGGAGTCGAGTTTACGGTGTTCTTAGAACTGATATCCTCCGCAATTTCATGTTGAGGAGAGCCGCGGTGCCAAAAGGAACGCGGTGCTCAGTCAAGCGTGACAAACAGTATGAGGGCTGCACTCTCAGCGCGTTATTTGCATCAGGTTGCTTCGTGTGAGCAAATCCAACAAAAATTATTCATGCGACCCTGCCTGCTCAGATTTGTATTTTCTGGATTTATGTTGAAGACCACTACCAACCCTGCCTGAAACAGTGCTTAATTCCAAGTTCCAGTGTATTTTTGGTTTAAAGTTCACTCCTTTTGGTTGAATATTCAACTACTTGGTTGAAAGTGGGACTACTTAATTAAAAATCTTTTTTTTTTTTTTGTTGAAAATTCATCTTTTTGTAAAAAAATTTTACTGTGGTGTTGAAAATTTGTCTTTTTTGGTTAAATTTAACTGTGTTTAAGAATTTATTTTTTTCTTGAAAATTACCCTACTTTGTTGGAAATTTAACTATTTTGTTAAATTAAAAATTTTTTGTTTTAAAATCAAAATCTTTTTTTTTTTTGTTGAAAATTGTTTTTTTTTTTTGTTGAAAAATTAATTTGTTTCAACTTGAAATGTGATTATTGCATTTCAAGTTAAAAGTTGATCTTTTTTATTTAAAAATTCAACTGTTTGATTGAAAATTCATGTGTTTTTCTGAAAATTCTTCTCTTTTGGTAGAAAGTTTTTTCGGTTCAGGGTTCGACTGTTTTGTCTTTTTTGGTCGAAAAGTCGTCTTTCTTGGTTAAACTCGACTTTTTTGTGAGAATTCATATTTTTCGGTTGAAAATGGAATCACTTGGGTAAGATTTAAACTACTTCTTAAAAAATGATTTATTTGGTTGTAGATACATCTATTCGGATAAAAGTTGAACTGTTTTGTTGAGAACTCGTTTATTTTGGTTGAAAGTTATTTTTTTAAGCTCAAAATGTAACGATTCCCTTTTCGGTTGAAAAATGATCTTTTTTAATTAAAAATGTAACTATGTTTTCCAGTTTTGATTGAAAGCAACTGTTTTGCTCGAAGTATAATCTTTATTATTTGAAAATTCAAGCGTTTGAATGAAAAAATTCATCTTTATGGGTTGAAAATTAAACTATTCGGTAGAAAATTCGCGTATTTTGTTGAAAATTTTCCTTTTCTGTTTGAATATTCAACTGGTTTGTCGAATATCCATCAAAGAGGATAGAACATTCTTACTTTTGGATTGAAAATTCGTCGTTTTTCGTAGAAAATTAATCTTCTTGGTTGAAATTTCATGTTTGTCGGTTAAAAGTACAACTATTTGATTGAAAATTATTCTGTTTTGGTTAAAGATTAACCCTTATGTTGGAAAATTGTTGTTGAAAGTCATCTTTTTTGGTTTAAAACTCGACAGTTTTGTCGAATGTTTGCCTTTTTGGATAAAAAAACGTCTTTTTGCATTCTTTTTGCATTTTGAAAATTAAATTTATTATTGAAGATTCGATCGTTTGGATGAAAATTCATTTTTACATTTCGAAAAGTTAACTATTTGGTTAAAGATTCAACTATTTCGTTAAAAACTCAACTATTCTATAATTCGTCTCTTTAGCTTAAAATTTCAACTAATTGGTTGTAAATGCAACTGTTAGGTCGAAAATTATTTTTTTAAACTGAAAATGTCACCATTCCATTTCTGGTTGAAAATTTATCTTTTTTACTTAAAAATTCATATATTATGTTAAAGTTTTTGTCCTTCTTGGTAGAAAATTATTCTTCTTGTGGTTAAAAATACAATTTTTTGGTTGAAAGTTCATTTCTTTGGTTAAAAATTAACTTTTTTCGTTGATAATTGATCTTTTCGAATTTAAAAGTCAACTATCTTCTAAAATCTTGGGGATTTTTGCTTGAAAACTCAACTTTTTTATTAAAAGTTAATTTATTTCGGTAGAAAATTAATCTTTTTTGGTTAAAAATTCAACTATTTTGTTGAAAAAGCAATATAATTCGAATTGATATTTTAGACATTTAAAAGCGTATCATATTGGTACCTACATTACACTTTATTTAACAGAATTGATTTACCTTTTTTGTGATAATCGCCTTATCTTCTTTGTTTTAATACCATTTTGGGCGTACTTCTAGCTACTCGAATCAGTGCAAACACTCAGAAAATCAGCAACTATTCACTGATATTCAGTAGTTTTTTTACTGAATAATCAGTTAAATTCGCTATTTTATCCAGTAAAAATCATTCCTGAATAGATTCGGTTTATCAGCATGATTTGATGATCAATCAATGAAGATTTATTGGAAAATCAGTCTAATATACTGAATAATCATTCGAATTGTCTACGCGCGATCATCAAACACTGTTACTGATTTGATTCAATTGGTTTTTAAGGAAGATTTGTTTACATCAAATAAATCATTTATTTGTTCACTGATTAAAAAAATGTTTGTTCTAATCTAAATTGTCTATATTTAATTTGCTGATCTAATCTAATACAATATTAGAAAAATATATGAATCAATTCTTAATAAGATTCAATACTTTTTTTTCTTTTAGAACGAAAGTTTTCTCTTTAAGACTTTTCACTGCAGAAAATTCTGCACTTACTCATTTGTCAATTATCTCTATGAATTCATTTGTAATCAACAGGTGCGAATTTGAACTAAAGTTTTAAAGTGTCATTCGCATTATTTTTAATTAGTGGATAATTTAGTGAACTTCTTTCAAATGTAACAAGCAGGGTCTAAAAGTGGTAACCATTCATGTGAAAAAGTAGAAAACTCACTGGGAAATTGTTCCCTATTAGCTCTAAATTATTCCGTGAAATGGATATTCATCTTTTCAGGATATAAATTAATAAAGAATTAAATTTTATAAATTTTAAGATAATGAGTTCTTATTTTAGTTACTTTTCCTTTCATAGCTCACGAAATGGACATTTTGAATCGATTGATGCCATTAGTTTTCGGTATCTCGCATTTTTAAAATTATTATTTTTTTTAATTTCCAAAAAGTCATTTATCAGTCTTTGAGCTATTAGTTCTCCAATGATTTTTTAATACAATATTTTTTTGAAAGTTTTGAAAAAAATTTTTAATTTACTTTCTTTACTCCTTAGCATTCTATTTGTCTCGTATCATATTTCTGGTGCTTCACTATTATATTTTATGTTAATTAAAGTAAAAAAAAAATGTGTGTTCTCAAATAACAGAATTTTTTATGGCTCTTATTATGGCTATGAAACAGGACGATTTTTGACGATATTTCGCTCTAAAAGTATTAACTTTGTCCAAACTTTGAATGTACTTTTTCATTTTGTCTTAATAATTCGAGTTTTAGAACGTTTTTTGGCTCCCCTGAAAAAAATTGTTCTCCATACTTACATGGTTGGACCGTCATATTTGAGAATTCTTCTTTTTTCCCCTATTTTCAATATTTTTCCCGTTTTCTGCTTAATCCAATACAAAATCCAACTTTTTGGGGTAAAAGTTCATTCTTTTTGCTTAAAAGTCTACTATTAAATTTTTGGTTCGAAATTCATCTCGTTTCTTTCAAAAATCTACTATTTAATTGGAAATTTAATTATTTTGTTGGAAATATGTCTTTGTTGATTGAAAGTTATTCTTCTGAGTTAAAGAATCATATTTTTAGTTAAAAATGCAACTATTTTGTTTAATGTTAAAATCTTTTGTTGAACATTTTAAAAAAAATATCTATCATTTTAGTTGAAAAATAGTTGAATGGATATATATTTTTTTTTTGAAGAATGCAGTTTTTTAACCAAACAGAATTTTGGTTAAAAATTGAGTTTTTAAATTGTAAATTGATCTTTTCTAGTTGAAAATTCAACTTTTTTGTAGAAAACTCATATTTTTTTGGTAGAAAATTAATCTTTTTGATTGAAAATTAATACTTTTTGGTTAAAAATATTTTCAGTTTGAAAATTTAACTGTTTTGTAAATAATTCGTCTTTCTCACTTCAAAATTCAATAACTGGGTTGAAAATTCATGTCTTGTTTTGAAACTTTTTTTTTTAATTAAATTTTTTATCTGAAAATTAACAACCTATTACATTTTTGGTTGAAGATAAAATTTTTAACTTGCAAATTTATCTTTTCTATTTGAAAACTCAGGTTTTTGGTTAGAAATCTTTTTTTTTTGTTGTTAAAAAAGTAATCTTCTTAATTGAAAATTAACCCATTTTTGTTGAAAATTCAACAGTTTGGTAAAAAATTAAACTGCGTGGTTGAGCATATTTTAAGGTTGAAAGTTCAACTCACTTGCAGATAATTCGTCTTTTGGCTTCAAAATTCAACAACTGGGTTGAAAATCCATGTATTCCGTTTAAACTTCGTTTTTTTGTCAAATATTAATTTTTGATCTGAAAATTTAACTATTCCACTTTTAGTTGAAAATTAATTGTTTATAATTTAAAAGTGCAACTATTTTGTAGAAAATTCATGTATTTTGTTGAAAATTCGTCGTTTTTGTTTCAAATCAACTTCTTGAAATTTTTATTTTTTGTTAGAAATTAATTTTTTAAACTGAAAATTGAGTGTTTCCATTCTTTGTTGAAATTTTTTTTTTAACTTATCTTTTTCAGTTAAAACCTAACTATTTTCTAAAACATTCGATTTTGTAGTTTGAAAACTTAACTCTTCTAATAAAAATTCGTCTTTTTGGGTAGAAAATTTATCTTCTTCGCAGAAAATTCTTCAATTGTTTGAGGATTAAAAAAATTTGGTTAAAAATTCGTTTTCTAAATTTGACTGGTCGAGAATTCTTTTTTTTTTGTGAAAATTAATTTTTTTAACTGAAAATATAATGATTTCATTTTTGGTTGAAAAATTATTTTTTTGTTGAAAAATAAACTATTTTATTGAAAATTCATGTATTTCGTTGAAATTTGTCTTTTGGCAGAAAATTCATCTTTGCATGTTAAGAATTTAACTATTTTGTCGAAAGTTCAAATATTTTGTTGAAAATTCCAAAATTTTGTTAAAAGTTTAAATATTTTGTTGAAAATTCAACTATTTTGTTAGTCATCTTTTTTGGTCGAAAATAAAACTGTTTCGCTGAAAATTTCTTCTTTTGGATTGAGAATGGATCTGTTTGTAGTTGAATTTTAAAAATTTTTTATTGGAAATTTGACCATTTGTTTGAAAATGCACCTTTAAATGTTGAAAATTCAATTATTTCGTTCGGCGTAGACCAAAACTACTACGGTCGTCAACGAGTGGACCAGTGGTCAAAAATAGCTAAAAGTTGATAACGTAAAACAACCTTATTTAAATAAAAAAAATTTCATAGTTAAAATTGGCGTCAAAAATATTTTTTTTTCTGTAAATGAGAATATTGCTAATAACATTGCAACTTTTAAAAGTATAATTGGTTCAATAACTTCGTAGAAATTAGTAATTAAGTAAATTCGGTGGCGAGAACAATATTTTTAAAAATTGGTTTGCTGCTTTATAGTATTTACTTTTTCTTTTATAAGAATCGATTTTTCATTCAAATAATTTAAGCAATTTCGACGAAAAAACTTATTTATTTATTAAATGTCTGTATGAATTCATTTCTGATGAACATTTGCTATAATTAAATTAAATTTTTTTTTACTTTAATTAATTTTTTGTTTTAACTTTAAGCCTAGTCCGCTATTATTTTTAAATTAGAAGATCGCTCAGTGAATTTATACTTTCAAATTCAACATCATTCATGTGAAAAAGTAGAACCCTCGTCGTAAAATTATTCCATATTGGCTATAAACTATTCCGTATAATGGATATTCATCTTCTTAGGAAGGAAATTAAAAACCATTGGAGTTTTATGCATTTTAAGATATTGAATTCTTCTGTTAGTCATTTTTCTTGCATAGCTCGTAAAATGGACTGCTGTATATCTTTCATTAAACTAAAAAATATTCTTCAGTCAAGAGCGAAACCTATTTTTATCAAAATTATTATTTGAGGGGAAAACTAATTTTCAATACAAAATAAAAATTCGAAAAAGTATCTAGAAAATGTTTAAGAAAGTTTTTTTTTCATTTTAGAAGATTGTACAAAATGTTAGGAGTAATTCGAGTCAGCTCAAAAGTCTTTAAGAAGTTTGGAAAAAATGTTAAAATATTTTATAAATTTTTGGAAATCTTTCAAAGTTTTAAAATAGCCCTAAAACGTGTGATTAAATGAATTATAAGTTTTCCGAAAATGTTACCATTACTAGGCTTCCTCTGTGAGGAAGCAAAAATTAGTTAACATTATTTAAAAATATAATATTTCTTATAAAATGATTTTTTCTTCTTTTCCGAATGTAAAATTAAATGTATAATATTTGTCCTATTTTTCCCCTTTTGCGTGAAAACATTACCCTATTTTCCCGTTTTTGAGGTCCTTGATGTAATCCATGTAATTATAGAAATAGCAAGTTTGAATGAAATTTTTCAATGGACATTTGTAAGTGTTATATTTTTTCATTTCCATTTTAAGCGCGGATAGCACTTGGATGGGTGACCATTTCGACGTACAACCAAGTTGTGTATGCTTTGCGTTTTAAGTAATGTCGAGCTGAATGTTTTACGCCGAGGATGATTGTGTACATACTACATGCGATGGTATGACACACCGAATGTCGAGAGTCAGTAAACTGACTGAACTCGGGAGATGGTTTTCTGCAGTTTTCCTCTCCCATGGCCCACCTTAGTAAAAAAATTTTTGCATGACATTAACCAATGAAGTGGAGTCTAAAAATTCAATAATACTATTAATATATTATTCGTAGTTGATGTTGTGATTGGCTTTAGGATCCAGAAATAAGAAATGCTTGGTTTTTTTATAAGTCAAACAGACGTTTCGACCCAGGTGGGGGTCCTCATGAGTCTTTTACTCTAGAAAAATGATTTTACATTGTATAATGTGAACATTTTCTGCAAAGTTAATAAAAATAATAATTATTCGATTTGCAGGCGTGCGAGTGTCTTGGAATCAGCAAGGAGTGTGACTACTTTGGATTGAAATATCAAAACGCCAAAGGAGAAGAGCTCTGGCTGAATCTGAGAAACCCCATTGAGAGGCAAACTGGTGGTGGTGTTGCACCTCTCAGGTTCGCTCTCAGAGTCAAGTTTTGGGTTCCGCCTCACCTGTTGCTGCAAGAAGCTACCAGGTGAATATTATTCAAATTTAACCCGTTCAACATTCTGTTGCATTTCAAAGCAGGGAATTCACGAAACTTTTGAAAGACTTTAGTTTTGCATTTATTGGAAGCCTCTACAACTGAAAACATTCCAATTGTGAATCTTACAAATCCAAAAAGGTTCTAATTTGGAAAAATTAAATTTTACAAACCTCGACATTTCTAGGTATATGAAAAAAAATTGCGAAAAAATTTCACAATTGGATTGAATTTATTTTCTGATAGCTTGGAAATATAGAAAGGCCAGAGGTGGTCGCAGGTCAGGGAAAATCTGGTAATCAGAGAACAGTCAGGAAATTTTCGAACAAAATTTCAAAAGTCAGGTAATTACTGTAAGAAGCACTTTAAGTAACTATCAAGAGTAATCAGGGCTACCACACAGTCACTGTTAATCACTATTGTTTCATTTCAAATCACTTTTAAATCACTTTTCAAAAATAAAGTTACTAGAGTCAATTTTTAAATGAATAGATCACTTTTCCCACTTTTCTTTCAATAAATTAATCTATGGGTTAACCACTATTGGATTCTGGTCTATATTTCTGAATTTTGTTGAATTCTTTTATTTAAATCATATTTGGAAAATGTTTTTACCATTTAAGGCCATGTTAGCGTAACCTCTGAATTTTTTTCACATTTTTTTCAAAACCAACTTACGTTCACACAAAACGCGATATCAAGTTGAAAATTTGAGAAACTAAATATAAAGCACTAAGAAAAATTATAAAATAATTTTTTTTTGCTTTTTTCATAAGTATAACAATTTATGGCCAGACCCACGTTTCTTAGTGCCTCATATTTAATTTTCCAAAATTTCAATTCGATATTGAGTTTCGTGTGAACGTAAGTTCGTTTTGAAAATAATGTGAACAAAAATTTTGAGGTTACGCTCACGTGGCCTTAAAGATATTAACGTCCGAGTTTTCAAACTTTGAATTATTACAAATTTCGATGTTAAAACGATTACTTCGTACAAATAATTTTGTAGAACAAGAATAAATCTGCCTCAGCCTATATTTGAACCGGGAAGGCCACTATGCATGAGTGAAGCATTAACCAATTCCGCACCGAGGCTTACGCCACTCATGGATAGTGGCGTTCCCAGCTCGAATCCGGGCTGAGGTAGATTTTTTTTTCTTCAAAATCATCTTTCCAAAGTACTCCTTTTAACAACAAAATTTTCATTAAAGTGAATTATTTGGAAATATTTTAGGATATTTTTCAGGATTTCAAGAAATTTTAAATAGATTTTAATCATTTGAAGGGATTCAAAGGATTTTCAAGATTTTACAAGGAATTTTTAATATATTTCAATATTTGTAAGGTATTTCAGAGGATTTCGAAGATTTTAGGGTATTTTCCCTAGGAACTTTCATGAGCTTTGAAAAGTTTTAAGGGATTTCAAAATATTTGAAATTTTTAAGTGTATTATAAGAATTCCAAAGAACTTTCAAGAGATTTAAAAAAATGCAGGGTTTACCAAGAAAGTTTCATGCAATTTTTAAGAATTTCAAAAGATATGGAACGATCTTACAGGATCTATAAGGTTTTAAGATATTTCAAAGATTCCAAGACATTTAATGAAATTTCCGAGGATTTCAATGATTTTAAAGTCTTTTAAAAGCTCTGAAGGTCCTTTAATACATTTTTCAGTATTTCGAGACATATCAGATTTTATAGGATTTCACGGAATTTTCTAAAATTTTAATGGATATCAAAGAATTAATTCACAAGAATTGAGAGATTTCTCAACATTTTAAAGATTTTAAAATAATTCAACTTATTTCCAAAAATTTTTCGGAATTTTAAAATATTTTAGGTTATTTTAAAAGATTCCAATGCATTTTGAAGGAATTCAATCGTTTTAGGAAATTTTAAAATCCGTAATGTTTTTTTTATTAAATTTTCAGGATTTCAGGAAATATCATCAAATTTCATTGAATTTCACGGGAGTTTATAATACTTTAATGGAATTCAAAGAATTTGTTTAATGTAAGCGAGGGGTTTCGTAGGGTTTCAAAGATTTAAAGAAATTTTCAAATATTTTTTGCAAATTATTTGAATTCATTTGGAATTCACCCTAAATTTTTATTAATTTTTCCTGAATTCTTTCAAATTCTCTTGATTTTTCTTAATTCACTTAAATTCTCCTAAATTCATTGAATTCTACTGAATTCAATCACTTTTTCACTTACGTTTTTTAAATTCATTCTGAGGTTTTTTAAACTTACATTGAATTCTGAAACATTTCATCAAATTGCTTTGGATTTCCTTGAATTCTATTCCCCGTATATTCCTCCAAAGTCGATCCAATTTTACTGAATCTATGGAATTTTTTGGATTAAAAAAATTTGTTCAATTCATTTGAATTCTTTTGAATTTATCTTGCATTGTTTGGAAGTCTTATGAATCGAATGTTTTTGAATTCTTTCAAATTCTTTTTATCTTAAAGAACATAAGACTATTAATGCACATTAGTTACTTTTTAGTTTTAGGGTTTCGTAGCCCCGGGCAGAAAACCTTATAGTTTCGGCCGAGTGTCCATCCGTTCGTCGTATTTTTTTCCAAGAAGGGGAAGTAAGGGGGAAATGTGGGTTTTATAGTAGTGGAAGTGAGTGAAAGAGAAGTAGGAGAAATGAGAAGAAATAAGGGTAAATGAGAGGTGGGGGAGTAAGGGAAGTGAGGGAAAATGAGGTGAGGGGAACAAGAGGAAATAGGGATTGGGGGGAATTCAAGGAGGGAAGGTAGGGTACGTAGGATAAGTTAGTGCGAAGGAAAGGAGGGGACATCATTAGAAATAAGAATGAGTAGGGGAGGGGTAGTTATTGCTGGGGAATGAATGCAGGGGTAGCGAGGTGATTGTACAGTAGAGGAGGAAGAAGTTGGGAAAGCAAAGGGTGAAATGAGGGGTGGGGACGTGGGGCAAGCGAGGAGATATGAGGAGAGAAAAGTGATAGAAAAGAGTGGAAGGGATATGAGAGTGGGAATATAGGGGTAGTGAAGGGTGAAATACTAGGGAAAGTATGGGACGTGAGGGGCGTGGAAGTAGGCCAAGTAAAGGGAAATGATGGGAGGGGAAGTATGTGAATTGTGGGAAGGGATAGTAGGGGAAGTTACTTCAAATGATGGGATGGACTAGTAGGGTAGTGCGGATGAGTAAGTGAGGGGAAGTAATGTATGGGTAAGCGTAGTAGGGGTAGGGTAGTTCTAGCTGTGGAAGTGAGAAGAGGGGGAAAAAGTTTTTCAAGAGAAGGATGGAGTAAGGGGAGGAGAAGTGATGGCTGGGGAATGACAGTAGGGAAGTGAGGAGAGAGGGAAATAGAGGAAAAAGAAGGAGGTTAGCGAGGGGTGGAATTAGGGGAGGGGAAGTAGTTGATAGGAAATGAGCAACATTTAGTCACTTCTTGAGTTTTTTTTGCAAGTAAATTTGTCTGTGACAGCCCTGAGAATGATAAATTAAAAGTTTATAAATTTAAATAAAAAATGCTGAATTTCATTTATAAGGGATTCTACTGTATTAAATATGATACAAGTTTAGAATTTTGGTCTTTAAATATTAATGATCGGGAAAAATGAAAAAATAGTGAGGGAAAAGTCAGTAAATTTTGAAAAAGAAGTTTTGCGGTCACCCGGGCATTGTCGTTAAACTGGAGTCCTCGTTTGTTTGAGATACTGATTGGTTCGTTACGGGAGGAACTTGAGTATATGTATATTTTACAAAGTTTCTTGGTAAATAATGTCATTCCATATACCTCCTATAGTTTTCATATCCTGTAGGGAATTTACGGTTGGGATAAGCTCCAATCAAATATCTCCGTGAGGTTTGTTTGGAAGCAGTTTGCATAATACTCAAACATTAAACCACTGAACTTTCAAAATCAATAAATTCATCCCCTTCGATAAATTCAGGAACTCACATTTCAATGTTTCCTTTCATTTCAGTAAGCTTAACTTTTCCAATTTCGCTATAGTTCTCAATTTGAAATTAAATTTTTTACTAATTACACTTTTTTTGACCGATGACACTATTTTGTTACTATTTCGAAAAAACAACACTGAAGACACTATTTTCTCAGGATTGTCCGCTAAGGCCTCTATTTCTTGACTTTCCCTTGAAAAAAATTTTTATGAACTTTTTTGCTAGTTCGGGTCCGTACC
>CAKNXH010002442.1:126188-149540 GCA_932178445.1 Andricus quercusramuli
GGTCATCTAAAAATAACGTTAGACGATTGGGGCAGGGAGTAATTGTTACTGTTTCTTATGGATTAACAAAGTGGTTCAATTTTTTACCAAGTAGTTGAATTTTCTACAAGAAAAGATAAATTCGCAACAAACATTGTAGTAGTTGATATTTTAACCAAGAAAATATTTTCACCATAAATCAAAAATAGTTGAATAAAATAACCAAAACGGATTAATTTTCAACGAAGCGATGGAACTTTAAAAAAAAAGATGAGCTTTCTACAAAACTGTTCAATTTGCAACCAGAGTTCAATTTTCACCAACAAAAAATTAATTTTCAGTACAGATTATTAATTTTCTACAGAAAAAAATGAATTATACACAAAATACATACATTTTTAAGCAAGTAGTTAAATTTGCAACCAAATAGATTAATTTTATACGAGAAAAGACGAATTTTCAAAGTTTGGACAATGGTTAGTTCAAATTTTATATGATTAATCTTTAGTTTATACTTTTTTCGTTTCTATAATGTTTAATCTATAATAGTTGAATTTATTAAACTACAAAAATTAATTTTTAACCAAAAATGCCGTAGTTAAAATTTCATTTGAGGCAATTATTTTCAATAAAAAAAGCGAATTTTCTACAAAACAGTTTAATTTTCTACCAAATAGTTGAATTTTCTATCAAGTTGTTGGATTTTTAAGCCGAAAATACAAAATTTCTACAAAACACTTCACCTAATTAGTTGAATTTTCAACAAATTATTCAAATTTTCTGTTAGAAATTATTTTTAACTAAAACAAAATCGAATTTTCAACTAAAATTATTATTAAAACTTATTAAAATTATTAAAAATAAACTTTTAAGGAAGTAGAATGAAGTAGCATGAAGTTGAATTTTCAAACTTAAAAAATTAAATTCGAACAAATAAAGTATTAGTTGATGTTTGAACAAAAAAATATTTTAATTTAGAATAAAAATGGAATTTCTATCAAAAAAGATACATTTTCAGCAAAATACATCAATTTTCAACCAAATAGTAAAATTTGTATCTAATTGTTGAATTTTCGAACCAAAAATATGAATTTTCTACAAAACAGTTGCATTTTCAAAATGAAAGTTCATTTTCAACTAAAACAGATTAATGTTCAATCGGACAGTTGCATTTTTAAATAATTAAGGAAAAACGTTCACAGAAAGAAATTAATTGTCAAACCAAAAAGATGAATTTTGAACCAAAAAATATTTGATAGTCAAGAAAGGAAAAAATTTCAATCAAATTGTTGAATTTCAAGCCAAAAAGACTGATTTTCAACGAAACAGTTTAATTTTCAATCAAGAAGTATAACTTTGTAAGAAAATTGTCAAATTTCCAATAAAAAATTCAATTTTGAACCAAATAATAAAAATTTTAACTCGAAAAAATGAATTCTTAACCTAAAATTTAATAGTAGACTTTTCAACCAAAAGAATTAACTTTCAACCAAAAATAGTTGGATCTTTTTATTAGGTTTTATTAGTTTAGTTCGCATTTACGTGAAAAAAACGATAAAAGAAAGAAAAGATGGAAATGAATAAATAGGTATTTTTCTTAATTTACAGACTGCAGAATAAAATTTTTTATTAAAATTGGAGTTAATTTATAATACTTTAAAAATATTAGGTTCGAAAATTTCAAATTTTCCTTAAAAATGTCGTTAGTTTTCCATTGCACACTTTTTGATTTTGGATTTTACACTTCTAAATGCGGACTACATATTTTGTCATATTTGTGACACTATTTACACTATTTTTCATCCTATTTTGTACCATATATATCTGTTCTTATGAGTCTTCAGAAGATATTCTCAAAATTTGATTTAAAAAAGAATTGATTAATAACCAAAGTTTGATCTACATATATTTACACTCCCGATGTGGTAATTATGAATTAAAATTTTTGTTGCTAAAAAATTAAGGGCAATTTTTTTTCTTCGGTCCTGATTATATGTGTAAATCTTTGTTTGGACATTACAGAGTGTAATAACAAAAATAATAATTATACTTTTTCATTTTTTTCAAGAATACCTTGATATCTTTTAGAAAAAATAAATGTTTTGCAGTTTGCAGGAAGGAGAATCTTTTAAAAAATTATATCTAATACTTTTTATAATTTTCCATTAAGTTAATATGATTTGTAATATAGTTTTTGAATGCCTTTTATTCGTAATTATAAAAGTTATTATCAAAATCTTTCAATTTGCAACGAATATCATATTTTTTAGACTAGGTTGCAGTGCAACCTGGTTGCACCCATCTATAACCATCACTTTCCTGTCTGTCTCTTCCTGATACAAAAATATCAATGTATTATTTATTTATTTTTCACTATGTATATTTATTTTTAATTTTCTGACTTCTGCGTGAAATTTCAAAGCACACTTTACGCTACAAATTGACAAAGTGTGAAATTTCGAAAAGTTGACTATATCCGCCAAAAAATTAAAACCTATTTGACCCATAATTACCCGGATTGACAGTAGCTAAAATATTTGCAGCCTTAAATTATATTTTTTACGGACGATTTTTTTTTGGCACAAATAAATGGGTTTCAAAAATTTTTAATTTCAAAGATTCCCTCTGTTGGTCGTAAGTTAGGGACAAAAGTTAGAAGCGAAATTTTTTTTATGCTCTACTTTTGGCTAGTAAATTAGTCTCCAAACCGCACAAACTGCTCGCTGGAAAAATAGACTTTAAATATTCCCTTTTCATGAGTCTAACCGCAAGTCCATTTAATTCTCATCCTCGTCACTGGCAGCTTTAATCCGCTCTACCTTTCAACTTTCGGCATCAAACGAGAGGCGAATTTTCCGCAAAATGAGAAAATTGAATTTCAATTTTTCGTACTTGTGGTTGGTAAATATCAGCTCTGGACTCTGTAATCCGAAAATATACTGCATTTTGCAGAACATTATGAGAAAGAAAAATAATAAATTGACTTTCTTGAATAAGATTAAAAAAAACCTGATTTTTTAAACATATTTTTTGTAAACCTTCTTGTGCAATTTTGTTATACAGTTTGACTTTTTTTTAAGTTTGCTTTTCTTTGTCCTTCCAAAATTCAATATACTATTATTTCTGTATTTATGTATTTCAATTTTGTTCAAAATTCAAATATTCAGCTCAAAAGTGTTCTATTTTGATCGAAAATTCATCTATTTCGTTGCTTCTACTTTCAACTGTTTGGTTGAAAAATTTGTCTTTGCAGGTTGAAAATTCAACTATTTTGTGGAAAATTCAATTATTTTGTTCAAAATTCAAATATTCAGTTCAAGTGTTCTATTTTGATCGAAAATTCATCTATTTGGTTGCAAATTTGTCTGTTTTGCTTGAAACTTCAAGTACTTGGTCGCAAATGGACTGCTTGGACTCAAGTTTTTGTTTATTTGTTCAAAATTCAACTATTTAGTTGAAGATTAACTTTTTTGTTAAAAAGTTTTATTTTCGGATTTAATAGTCAACTCTTTTCTTAAAAATTCATCTAATTTGCTTTAAGGTTCATCTATTTGGTTTTAAATGCAACTATTTGGTGGATAATTTTTTTTTTTTCAATTCAAGTATTTGGTTTGAAAATTCATATTTGTATGCTATAAATGCAACTATTTTGTGGGTATTTAAATTATTTTGCTAAAAATTAAAATATTTCTTTAAAAATTGATCTCTTTTAATCAAAAATTCCTCTATTTGGTTGAAAATTCGTCTGCTTGAAATTTTTGTTTGTTAATTTTTTAAAAATACAACTATTTAATTGAAATTGACTTTCTCTTTGAAAATACATCTTTTTTGGAAGAAAATTAATCTTTTTCGGTTGAAAATTCAACTATTTTGTTAAAAATTCAATATAGCTCCAAAGATCGTACCTATATACTTTTATTTCATTTGAAAGAATTTATTCCCCTAGTTTCGTGAAAAATCACCCTATTTCCACTGTTATGAGAGCATTTTGTGCTGTAAAGTCTGGATACTACAGATATATTAAATTTCGATTAAATTCCAGAACTGTTTGCTTTTGGTTTAATACGGTTTACGATCCAGTTGAGTGGTGAAAGCTAGATATAAATCCAAGCGCAATGTTACATTCAACTTTGATTCAATTTGAACTAGGTTTCTCTATTTTTACCCTCTGCTCGGTCTGTAAAAGGGGTATCGACTATTGACTATCGGAATATATCTGCAGTGGTTTCAAACGAGTTTTAAAGTTTCCGTTAACTCTGTTCCGAAGCAGTAGCTGCTAAGTTAACCATTGAGAAAGTTCCAGAGTTCTTCCTTCATAGTTGGAACTTTGACGGTGACGGGAAACCAATAACCTGACCCCATATTCCCCTCTGTGCCCGCGATAAACTACCCTTTCTACTAAAACTCCTCACCCCTCCCTCAAACCCCAGAGTTCAACCAATAGCCGTCAGGGTCGGTGACAAATGTTTGTTCGTTCGCTCTTTGGCGATGAAGATGGCCAGAAAGTGCCCGAATGCAGTGCTTTTCTCAGATACTGTGATTTATCCCCATTAAAGGATTCGCAAACGTCTCAAACTTTGAAAATCGTAAAATCAGCTTGAGACGTTTTCGGTCTTTTATAGGAATCTCATTTTATTTAGTGTGTTCTGTTAAAATCACTATTTTATTAGGAAAGCTTTCATAAATCCTAAAGAAGTTTTTAAGTATATTTGGGTTCTGACGAGACACAAGAAAGGGTTCTATAGCCTATTTAAATATATTAGTTCATATTTAGTGTAATCTATGACAGATGATGACTTTGTGAAACTCTTCGCCAGGGATGATTGCTGGAGAAATTGATCTGCGACTTGTGTCGGAGCTGCGTTGCGACTATTTCGGAACAAACATGTTGCTGAAATAAGCCACACGGGTATTCTAGATTGATTGAAAAGTTATAGCTACCCCTTGAAACCTTCTCCTACCCTTCCCTTTCTCACTTCTCTCATATGAATTTCTTTATCCCCGGCACTATAACGAGGCTAGAACCGAGTGAGTTACACTTACCTTGAGATGGATTCGACTTAATGGTATAATAATAAAATAATAAAATAAAACTATCAATAACAAGCCCCTTTACTGATCTATATTCCCTTCCCAACCCTTTCCCCTTCTATTCTATAACCCCCCCCCCCCTTTCCCTTAACACCTGACCAAACATTTCACCCCTCTCACCTCCCCTCGCCTCTCCCACTCCTTCCACTCTCATTCCATAACCCTCTTAATCCATATTTTCTTCTCCCGTCTCTCCCTCCAACTACCTCTACCGCTTCCTCATTCTCATACCACTCGTTTCCTTACGCCAATTCCCTTTTCCATCACCACTAATTTCTTTACCTTCACCATTTATCCCCTCTTCACACCTTCCCCCTCACTCTTCTCATCACACCCCTCACAGATATATCTTCCCCTTACCACTCATCCCCTTTTCACCCCTTCCTCTTACCACTCGACTCACCCGACCCATAATCTCACCCCGTTCCCCTCCCTTCGCCCCTCCTACTCTTTCCCCTCTTATTCCGTAACCCTCGAAATCCATATTTTCTTAACCCCTTTATCCCTCTCCTCACTAATTTCTCTACCATCACAATTAATCCCCTCTTCAAGTTCAAATTAGTTTTTAAGCATACAGTTGTATTTTTAACCAAAAAAGATGACATTTCTGCAGAAATAAATAAATTTTCAGTTAGCCTATTTTTTGTTTCAACTAAAAATGGAAGAGCCTAATCATCTTACTTCTTGGGTAGTTTATATTGAAAAAGGTCAAGGCCTAGTTCTGAAATTAATGTCTGGAAAAGTTTATCTAGAGTCTAGGTGCCTGAATAATACCTATTCTATTCTCAGTGAATTATGAATGATTGTGGGAATGGCAACAGCCTTTTGTCGATGAAGATAATTGCAGTCTGATGTAGCCTGCAGCTCGAGAAGTGGCGTAAATAATTAAAATACGAAACGTCTCCTTCCTCGGTCCTCTTTTCGCGATAAGCAAATTTAACAACGCCTCTTTCGTTTTGTCTTCACTAAATGAAAATACGTGTGCCTTACCCTCGTTAACTGCTGAAAAGCGAGTAAGTTTACTCAGCCCTCTAGGTGATAACATGATTCAAATATTCAGAATTAGTTCTCTGATACTAACTTCCTTCTGATTTAGCAGCTGTTAACTAACTACCAAAAAATTATGTCATACCTTTGATGTCTTTTATTTTACAAGTACTATTTTTACATTTACAGAAAATTGTGCGCGATCTAATTGTATTTTGTTAAGAAAAAAAGCTGTTCGTTTTCCAGGAAATAGACAGGAAACATTGAGGTCAATCTGTTGGCTAAGACTGATGCATAGGTATTATCCGTAATGGGAGAGTGGGAACTAATTTACAAAAGAAAAAGCAAAGTGATTTTAAAATTTAAGTAGGTGGTTCATCACTAATAGGCCTCCCGGATTTAGACATTCTAAGAAATGACGCCGCGCCGAGGGTATGGGTGAGAGGAGCTACGGGGGGTGTGCGGTGTTCACTCAGGCATGACAAAACAAGAGCGTTGCGGTAAGGCACTGTGCCCTAACGGCCTACCTGTGTAATTGCTTCATGACGTGGTCCTAGTTCACTCGAAGTGGGAAGCACACACTGAAAAAAGTACGAGCTACCAGCTATACTAAAGACGGGTGCGCAGCCGTGCCACGCATAAAGGAGATCCTTGCTACTCTTTTCGGATCGCTGCTGTCCCAAAAGTATAGGCGAGAGCGGGTACCGTTCTTCGAGATCGTGGCTTTCTCGGCGCGCGCAGTCTTGTAAGGCCACCGCAGTACGAATTTTTAGAGTAGCAGCGTTACTGCGTTTGGGGTGGGAGCTGTCTGAAATATGTATAGGGCGAAGCGCTGTACAAAATAGTGGAAACACTGCTACTCCAAAAACAGAAAAACACTCGCTAATGGTTGTTCTACCAGTTTAGCCTTTTATGAAGCGTTTATCGATCTTCATTATGCTTGTTACAATGCCCAAATAAACGATTTGTTTAGGACATACAGTTTTCGTGATGATATTCATGGCGAAAGTTTCAAATAGGAATTCATTCCTAACCAATCCGAAGATCACTGAAATTAAGCAGTGTTGGGCGCGGTTAGTAATTGAATGGGTGACCGTTCGGAAATAATACTACTGCGTGCTGTTGGCCCGTCGTGGGTGTAGTGAGCCCACACTAGTAGTACTAGTAATAAATAATCCACCTGGAAACACTACCCGAATCGGGTAGTGTCACGCCTATCCCGAAAGGGAAATGGCTTAATGGTATAAAAAAAATTCGAAAAAAGTTCTACATTTCGTTCGATCGAAATCGGTTGAACATTAATCGGATTCAATCCTAACTTCCAATCCGAACAAACTTTTCTATCCGAATGAATCCGAACTCGGATTGACCTAAATTGATTTTAAATCCGAATGAATCCAATTCAATCCAAACTCGGATTCATTCAGATTCAAAATCGGATCAGGTTAATCCGAGTTCGGATTGATTCAAATTCATTTGGATCAAAAATTTGGTTCGGTTCGGAAGTTCGGATTTAACCAGAATAAGGCGGATTAATTTTTAACCGATTTGGATCGAACTGGGATCGATTTGTTCAGATACAGATTCCGGAATAATTCGTAATGAATTCCTATCCGATACCTTCGCCAGGGATATTATAGTTTCATATTCATTCATAACTAATCGCAAATTCTGCCGTCTAATAATAATGCGTCGAATCATTTTTACATCCAGGAGAGAATATGAAAATTTCATTGCAGGTAAATTTTCAAATATTCAACATTGATTTATCGAGAAACTGCCCCTAATAGCAAGGAACGTTCCCGGAACGTGTAAAATGTCCTCCCCTTGGAACGTTCCAGGAACGTTCCACTGGGACCTGAGTGGAACTTTCCAGTATTGTTATTTTTAATCACAATTATCTCGTAAACCGTAAGAGATAGGTAGAAATGGATGTCATTTTTCAATTTTGAGTACCGCATATACTACATTATAATATGATATCCGTATCATGAAGTGACATCAATTTTGACCTATCACTTAAGGTTTACACGATATTTATTGATAATAATAACAATAACGTTAATTTATGTTTGGAACGTTCCTGGAACGTTCCCAAGCAACGGACATTTTACACGTTCCTGGAACGTTCCGCGAACGTCCCAGGAACGTTCCGTGCTATTAGGGGTAATTCAAATTTGATAAAAGTTAAATACTAAATAGAAACTCAGTTGAATATATTTTTAAACTTTCCAAAAAATATACTAAATAAAAAACAACATCATTTTTTTCAATTAGCAGCACAGATGTTGAATTTAATTCTGATAATAAAGCATCGGAGCGTTTCGAACTGGTATTCAGTTTATTTTCAAGATGCGATTTTTTTTAAAATTCGAATATTCTAAAAAATCTTAAAAAATAATAAATATTCTACTATTATCTGATTTCATTAATTAATTGAATTAATTGAGCTAACGTAAGTAAGTCAATTAATTCATTTATTCAATTAATTCCATTTCGCTAATATTATAATATTTATTATTTTTCAGATTTTTTTAATCGGGACGACTGAGAAATTCAAACTAGTAAAATCGTGAATAATGTATGTATACCATTAAGCCATTTCCCTTTTCGGGGTAGGTGTGACACTACCCGATTCGGGTAGTGTTGCTAGGTGGATAGTTTCTTGTAGTAAATAACTACAAGTGTGGGCTCACCACACCCACGATATGCCAACAGCACGCAGTAGTATTATTCCCGAACGGTCACCCATCCAAGTACTAACTGCGCCCAACACTGCTTAACTTCAGTGATCTGACGAGAACTCAATAATGAATTTTCCGAAATTATAAAATTGCCAAAATATAAGAATCCCAAATTGGGAAATTCCCGAATAATAAAATTCCTGGCAGAAAATTGCCGATATATAAAATATTGAAACTAGTTAATTTCCGAATATAAAAATTTCCGAATATAATAAATTCAAAAATGGTTTTTTCTTCAAATAAATATTATTCATTCATTAAAAATGGAGGAATCAAATATTTTTATCAAGCAAACAAATTTTTCCGAACGTCAGAATTATGAAAAAATATTGTTTCGAATAAAAGTAACAATTCAAACAATAATGTTAAATTACGTTACCGTCACGCCTGCTTACCATGAGCAAACACCTGCCAACTACCTGCCAACTTATTTCAGGTGGCCCTGCGTGACATACCCGACTACCAACCAACCCGCGCTACACTTTTCGGACCGCAGCGATCCCAAAACCGAGACGGAGGTTCGCCTAAAGGATAGAATATAGCGCAACGCCCGGTTCATATCACGGATATACGCCACAGGATGCCTGCTTACTCAAATGTTTTCAGCATAGAGCAGCAGACGTCTTAAAGGCTGGTACGGCGTCTCTCTTCAACTTTTGCCAGAGAAACTTGCCTAAAAGAGTAGGGATGATCTCCTTATCTACAAGGGGAGCTGACGTATGCACGTTTAGCACAGTCATGCTACGGTGTGGTAACACAGGGCTCCTGTACTTTTTTCAGTGCACTCATAGCGAATAAGCACAACGGTGAGCTCGCGTCGACCGCCAGAAAGTCTTCGATGCCATAAACAAACTGACGATGGGACTGATCGGATTATTTCGTGCGATCGAATCAGCCTGTCTTCGACATTGACGACAGCACCATCTGAAACGCGAATATACATATATCGCGAAGTAGTATCTCGAAGTTATTGGAGCAGTGTTAGTGAAAAAGAGCAGTGAATATCAATTAATTTTAATCAAAAATGTTTTATTACAATTTAAAATTAATTATTTACTATAAGATTTCTTGTTAATATTCAATTTGAATTTTCTCTGAATTGCTGACGCTGTCGTCGGCTGTCGCCCACAGCCTCTGCGATTCGACGGAGACAGAGAGAGAGAGAGTATGATCGTTCTGAAATAAAAAGTAAGACCTGTAATTGAAACAAAATCGGATCATCTCTGTGTATCTCACATGGTAGAAAGAGAGGTCCGATCGACTTCAAGCATCGGATTCCTGTCAAGTGTTGACGTGAAAATTGTGTTTTTTATAGACAAGTAATCTAATATTTATATAAGTAAGTGATTTTCTGCTAAATAACATGTTGGTCTGTCTGGTTATGAAACTGCGTCGCATGAATTTATGCGATTACGCAGAAGTGCGTGCTTCCTAATTGAACTCTTTCGGGAGGTTTTTTGGTAAAAAAAATGCTTTTAGATGCGGCTGTCTTCGAATGGTTTAATCAAATGAGCGACAGAGTATCTGGGCAGATTATTATTCAAGAGAAACCTCATTTTTGTTGAATATTTAGTTTGCCCTTGTCTCCGTATTAGAAAAACAGTTTTCAAATTATTTTCTGCCATGCAGTAAAATCCACCTGATACGGTTCATACGCCCCTGATTGTTTACGTTCGGAGTCGGCCTACTTCCGGAATGTTCGGCCCACCGTCAGCCCAAAAAACGATGCAATTCCCGGGGTTCACTGTACTATTTATATTGAGAGTTCGCATGGGTAAGGATTTGAGCGATCTGCCTTCTTGGTCCCGCGGACAGTAGTTTTATGGACTCTGCTTCGGCGGCGGCGCACCACTCACGCAGGCGAGTGGAGGTTCGCTAGCGAGGATCTTTTCGTCAATGTGGCTGGAAGGGGACTTCGCGCGATTGGTTCGCTCTCGCCACGTAGAAGTCTACAATCGTTGTATGAAAACGAAATCATGCTTGCGCTGAGAGTTGATTCAAATGGGATTTTTTCCAACAACAATTTACCCAACACAAAATTGACAAACGATACATTATAATATAAATTTAAGCTACACCAAATTACAAAGATTCTGATAAGTTAAGTATTTAACATCCGCAGAATATCATATAAATATAATACAAATGTACATGTAAACTATGTTGATTAATAAACGGTTTTCAAAAGTAAAAAAAAACGCTGTAAGTTGCCGGGGGAACTTGAACTTTTTACTGATTGGCGCGTCTCAGTTTCTTCTAAATGGAATGACAGATTGAGGTTAGAATCCCCGGGCGAGGAAAGAAAGAATCTTGGGTATTCGCCAAATAGGATTTATGATTATAAATGTGATTGATAGCCATGGATATAATTTAGCGGACATCAACATTTTTTTAAATAGATTTTACAGAAAAACTTAAGTGATTTGAGAACGTTGTTTATGATTTAAAGATGTTCCTTTAATTATAGGAAAAAAACTGCAGTACATTCAATATAAATTACACCAATTTTTTCAACTTACATACAATTCTTTAATATTAGCAAACTATTTTGCTTATTAGAAAAATCTAACTCATTGCAGGTAACATAGTCCGACACCGTACTTTCAACGTTTTTCAAATATGTAAACAAGGAAGCAGAGGATCAGAAAAAAAACCCTGGAAATCAGAGAAAAGTCAGGAAATTTCCGTTCATAAAACATTCAACTATTTTGTTGAAAATTCAGTTCTTTGAATGAAAATTCAGCTATTTTGTTGAAAATTAGTTTTTATTATTGAAATATAAAATGTTATAATTTTCGTTGAGGATCATCATTGCTGAAAAGCGAGAAAATGCTTTCGAGATTTTCGTGACCTGGCTGAAAAAGTTTGACAGGATTTGATAAAAAAGAAATTAATACTTTTGAATCCGTTTTCTCTAAATGCAATTTTAAGAATGTCCTTTATATTTCTATTAAGCGCTTTTGAAAGAAAGTCTCATATACTTTTCTATCAATATTTTCCCATTAAAACTCTATCAATTCGTATCCCCCACCAGAGATGTATCGAATCATGTGTCTCTAAATATCGGAAATTTCTATCAATTTATATCCGTTGTCAAATCTTAAATTTTTTCTATCAGCAGTTTTTTATTGAAACTTTCAAATCTTATTCGCACCAGTCTTGTATTAAATCCTATTTTCCGGAACCTGGAACATTTCTATTCAAATCTACTCCTCGAAAAATCTTACACTTTTCTACCAAGATATTGTTATTAAAACTCTTATCAAAAATCTTATGCAATGAGGAAATGTTGATAGGATAGCATAAGATTTCTCGATGGACATAATTTGATAGAAATTTCCAAAATTGTGGAAGATAAGACTTGATACCAGTTTCGTGTGGATAAGATTTAATAGTGGTTTGACGAGAATCTTTTTATAGAAAAGTATAAGATTTCTCGATGGATAGATTATTTAGAAATTTCCAAAATTGTGGAATATACAAGTTCTTTGTGAATAAGATTTTATAGAAGTTTAGTGAGAAATTCTTGATAGAAAAGTGTAAGGTTTCTCAATGGATAGAATTTGATAGAAATTTCCAAAATTGTGGAAGATAGGACTTGAATCCAGTTCCGTATGGATAAGACTTGATGAAGGTTTAATGTGATTCTATTGGTAGAAAAGTATAAGATTTCTTGATGGATAGAAATTAATAGAAATTGCCAAAATTGTGGAAGACAGGATATGACACACATTCTTTGTGGATAATATTTAATAGATGTTTATGTGTGAATCTCTTGATAGAAAAGTATAAGATTTCTCAATGGATATAACTTGATAGAAATTTCAAAAATTGTGGAAGATAGGACTTGATACCAGTTTCGTGTGGATAAGATTTTATAGAGTTTTAGTAACAATATCTTGGTAGAAAAGTATAAGATTTCCAGATGGACAGAATTTGATAGAAAGATCCCCCAAAAGTGCTGATAAATTTTGATTCATGAAATTCGTTAGATTGAATTAGATATGCTTTTTATCAAATCTGCTGATAAAATTTCATTCCTGTAATTTATTTGATTTAATTTGAACTCCCCGTGTGGAAATCTGCCCAATTAAGCCCAGTTAATAGGTGGGCGCCAACTGGGTCCCAGCTGGGCGTCCCGGGTAGAAAGTTTAATTAATTAAAGCGAGTTATATTAATTATACTACAGGCGGAAGGCAATCTCCCACTAATATTATACATTTTTTAGTTATTCCGATTTCTCAATTATGAAAATTTGAGCCAATAAAACCAAAGAGTGTTTACGTCCTGTTTGGACTTATACCGGGTATACCCACGTTGCTCCCATATAGTGTGCGCCGCCGTAGAAAACAAGTCGGGTCCCATATGGAAATCTCAGTCGCTGTCAGTTACTATTAGTAAATTTAGTTTTTACAGACAATGGGTGAATTAAGTGAAAAAGGTGTGCGAATAATAAATTACGTTTACGTGTGAGAAAATATCGAGCGATCAGTGGAGTTATAATAAGGAGTAAATTTGAAAACATTGAAAAAGACTCGAGTGACGATAGTGATGAGCATGGTAAGTTACGAAAATCATAGCATTGACTCTTAGATTTCAAAAATGATTAATTATCTAGTTCAGAAATACCTATTATCTCTATATGTGACGTTGCATATTTAATAAAGCTAAAAATGTTGTCAATGCTGAATTACTCGCATTCTAACCTCAAAATTAGATAGCCTCATTATATACTCAATAAATACTTGAATTCAATTTTGTTATGAGACGACTTATCTTTTTTCAATTGAAGTGTTTCTGCCAGAGTAAACAACTATCTAATCCTAATACTTTTTGCCTCAAACGAATTTTTCGAATTCTACCTCAGCAATCAAAGAGTCAATTTTTTAAAATAAAACCCTTCTTTTACTAATTGGGCGTAAAAAGTATTTCCCAGCTGGGACCCAGCTGGTTACCCCAATCTGGGCATTAGTTGGTCTGAGCGTTACAACCCAGAGAACAGCCCACCTGGGCGAGACTGGGGTTCCCAGTTGGGACCCAACTGGAACTTGGGCAATTTGGCTGGGACCCAGTCTGGCCCCAGTAGACTTTTCCACACGGGTCATTGTTTCAAATGTGCTTATAGAATTTCATTTTATTTCTATTTGCCTCTTTCTATTCTCCTTAAATTCGAATGAATATTTTCTGTCCATGAATAAATTTCCAGACAATTGAAATAATTAAGTGTTAAGAATTCAAGAATTCTTGGATGGGACATTCGGAATTCCTGAACGTGTAAGTTAACAGGAGGAAAGCAGACTATTCGGGAAGATTTGCTCCGAGGGAATTTAGCCTTAGGTCCATAGGAAATAGGAACAAGCCTATTCTGCTTCGAATGTACTTGAAGCTCGAGTAAACCTTCAAGAGGAGCGGCGTTATTCCAAATTAATGGATTTTACCCCGAGGCAAATCCTACCCTCGTTGAAAGCCGTCCACATTGTTCAAGAAGTTCTCGTCCTCGTAATTGGCCGCCTTTTAAATCGTTAACTCCAAGTATTGAATTTAAAACATGTTTTCATAAATCTCTTCCCTAGAGGTTCGAATCTCCAAATTTAGACGGTTCTACATTTTCAGGCATTTTATTTCATCCATTTTTTATTCTAGAGTGCTTTTCAACTTTTAAACTCTTGTGTCTAAAGTTGGTTAATGTTGAAATGTTTTCAAATATGAGTAGTTTCAAGTGAAGTTAAATGTTGAGTTAAATAAAAAATATAAAGTATAATCAAGTTTAAATCACTTGAGGAATTATTCTATTTAAAATCAAATTCTTTGTGAAAAAAGGAACATCTTTCAACTCCGGCTGGGATTCGAGCTCAGGATTTTTCTTTTGTCGGATGACTGCTCTGACTCTGAGCTACAGTGTAGTCCGGCAAACTGAATGTCATGGGCTCGAATCCTAGAAGAGTTGAAAAGCGTTTCTTTTTTTTCTGAGATAATTTTATTCAAGGTTTTATTTCAAATGCCGACAGGGTGTCTACGAACCAAAACTGGCTACGATCCAAAACAATTTTTTATTTTAATTTCAATATCAAAATAGATTAATGGCTAATATAGTTTAGTAGTTGGGTAGTGTAATACTTATCATTATCCCTGGGGAATTGTCTCTAGTTCCTGTCGATACAACAAACGATAAACGTCCTGAATTTAACTTACCGTAAAGCCAGTATACGATTATCAACTAAAGCCCCACTCGACCAGTTAAACCTAGTTTGCGGGAAGTAATGAAATGCCATCCAGACGCAAATTCAGTTCAGTGATATTCAGTTCCATTATCCAATCGAGAACAGAGCCCAAATACTAAATCGATTAAGAAATCAATTTCAGGCCTCGAACTCACTTCACTATTGAAACTGTTTGACACATTTTTTTAAACGATTGCTCTACTTTGCTACTATGTTGAAAAAAATTACACTAATGACACTATTTTCTCTCAACTGTCCGCTAATGCCAATATTTCTTTACTTTTCGTTGAAAAATATTTTTAAACTTCTCCTTCGTGAATTGATTTAGGAGTCATCCAAAAATAAACTTAAATGATTGAGGGAGGGTGATCTTACTATTTCTTATGAATTAACAAATACCTCAACTTTCAACCAAGTAGTTGAATTTTCAACGAAAAAAGATGATATCTCCACAACAAATTTAATAGTAGATATTTCAAGCAAGAAAATATTTTCATTTTAAATCAAAAGCAGTTAAAAATAACCAGAAAAGATGAAATTCCAACATAATAATTGAATCCTCAATTAAAAGAAATTAATTTTCTAACAAACAATTGAATTTCTAACCAAAAAGATGAGCTTTCTACAAAGCACTTAAAATTTTAAGCGAATAGTTTAATTTTCTATGGAAAAGATGAATTTTCAATGCGGAAGATTAACTTTTCACACAAAAAAGAAAACAAAATTCTCAACAACTTATATCAACTGTGAACTAATTAGTTGATTTTTCCGTTAGGCAGTTTAATTTTCTACAAAAAACGCATGTTAAACAAATTACAAAAATATTACACTAAACAGTTTTGAACAATGGATGTGATGTTAGTCCCAGTTTTATTTGATTAATTTTTAGAATAATCAAATTTTTATTATAAAAAACAAATTTTCTACAAAACATTTTAATTTTGTACCAAATAGTTGAATTTTCCAAAAATTTGTTGAATATTCTATCCGTGAATATGAATGTTCAACAAGGGGGTAATTTTAATCCAATCAGTTGAATTTTCAACAAAACAGTTCAATTTTCAGTTGAAAAAATTATTTTTCAACCAAAAAACAATTTTTCAACTATAATTGTGAATCTTCAACCAAAAAAAAAAAGATCTTTTAAGAAAGTAGTTAGTTAGTAGTTAGAAAGTAGTTAGTAGTAGAAAGTAGTAATAAAAAACAGTTTATTAGTGAAAAACATACAACAATAACGAATTTACAATAAAATATTTGAATCCTCAATGAAACAGAATAATTTTCAGCCAAAGTGTTGAATTTTTAAAAGAAAAAATTAATTTTATACCAAAAAAGGTCAATTTTCAACAAAATACGTAAATTTTTAACCAAATTGTTCAGTTCTCGAGACAAAATTACAAATTTTCTACAAAATAGTTGCAAGAGCTGATTTTTTAAGCCAAAAAATTGAATGTTCTACAAAAAAGTTAATTTTCAAGTAAGAATGAATAATTTGCAACCAAAAAGGATGACTTTTCTTCTACAAAAGATTAATTTTCTATCCAAAAAGACGAACATTGCATTTTCAGTCAAATAGTTGAATTTTCAATCCAAAAATGTGAATTTTTTAGAAGACAGTTGAATGATCAACCTGAACATGTAATTTTTCAACAAAAACTACCATTTTCATCCAAAAAAGGTGAATTTCAAACCAAATAATTCAATTTTCAAGCCGAAGAGGCGAATTTTCTAGAAAACAGTTGCATTATTAACCTGAAAAAGTAAATTTTAAAGAAAATAGTCGAATTTTTAACAAATTAAATAACTTTTCAACCAAATTGTTGATTCTTTAACCAAAAAGATAAAGGATACGTGTCTTGAATCAAATTGAATTTAATATATAAGACTTTTCATACTCGATAAATGTTTGTACAGATATTTTTCAACATTAAGGACGTTTTATTGTGATCTGCTGCTATTGAAATCAAAACTAAGAATTACTTTATAATCTTTAAGGTTTTTTTAAAATAAATATTAAACAAAATTCCCAGTCATTTCCCGGCCAAGTGGCCACCCTGCTATTATCATTTTCATACCTAAATTATATTTATCTAAATTCATGGTATCTAATTTTGATAACCTTTCAATTAAAATATTCCAAGATCTTCACGCACAAGAACGGGAAATAATTAATAAAATTGACAAAGCGATACTTTTGAACTTTTTAAATTAACTCTTAAACATAAAGAATTTGTAACTTTGCGTATCGAGTCAGGGATAAAGGATAATTAATTAGTCATTAATAGATTTTAACTTGTCCTGCGAAAGTTTTATTCTGGGAAAATTCGATCAATTTCCCAAAGTTTCCTTGCCTTCCCAAAATCTATTCCTCAGCGCTTTTACGAGTGACTAGGAACGCATAAATAATACATCACATGAACAAAGTTGTTCTTTCGTGTCGAATAGTTTTAAAGTGCATGTAACTTTTGCGTCCCAAAAAGTGCAGCAAACGTAAAATTAGTTTTCCTGCTCAAATTTTTCTATTCCTAACTTTAAAAAAAGTAAAAAATAAATGTGGTATTAGAATTTTGTGAAAGTCTTCTTTAGAATTTAAAAAATAAAAATTATTGAATTTAACGTTAGTTGAAATTTGTAATCTACTGATTCCAATTGTATTAATTTTTAGTCGAGAATTTTACAAAAAATAAAAAATGAAAACATTGCGATCTTTTATTCTTCTTCTTTATTCATAATGTGTCCTCTGATGGCTTGTATAACCTCTGTTTCTTACAATATTATCCCCTACATATTTTATATTATTTTATCCTTACTATTATCAAATATTTACAACTATTTACATTAACTCTTATACCTAGATCCTTACTTCTATTTTAACCATAGCGCAATTTTGGGCGTACTGGCGAAAGAATGATCTTTACGTTTCTAATCTAAGCGACTTCCGTTTCCTTTTTCTTTCATTTTCACTTCTCTTTTACCTCATTTTTGCCATTTTTTCACATCAATTTTTTCATTCTTTCTCATTCGCTCCTCTAGCCCTGTCCAACTCCTACATCCGCTCCTAACACAATCTAACCTCCCATATAATCTTTATCACATTCTCTTGCCAGCTTTCCTTATCTTCCATTCCTCTCCTACATCCTTCCCATTCATCCTCCCATCTCTCATCCTCGCATTCACATATTTTGCACTTTCTATTCTCATTCTTTCCCCACTATACCCCTTCTCTTACCTCGTTTCCGAATCAAAAGTTAGCTGATACTCTTCCTTTTTTGTCCTCTTATACCATTCATTTTATTTTGATTCCTAAATCATCCCCTATCTTTCTATTAATTGCCTTTCCCTGTCCCTTCTCTCCAATTCTGCATAGGCTGATCTTGTCCCCACTCCTATATCTCTAGCACTAAAGCCTGTCTTCTCATCCATTTCCCGCTCTAGTATATTATTTATCCCTTTGCGCTTTTCCTCTCACTATATATCCAGGCGTCTTCCAATCTACCACTAGAGTCTACCTTATGTACCTTCCTTGTAAACCCTCAGTCTCTGCCCTTCACATCCATCCCAATATCTCTGCTTCATAACCTAATATCGGCCATACCAACGTATCAAATAACCACATTCTCCTTCTCCAATCATTTTTTAACCTTCTTTTACCTATTCCCCATATCTGTTTCATTACTCTTGCCACTTTTTTCATTCTCTCTTTTATATAAGCTCTGTGATCTCCATTTGTTAGCAAGTTATATCCCAAATATTTAAACTCCTTTACTTCTTCTAACTTTACTCCCTTCCATCTCCCAGTCTAATCTTTCTTCCCCTTCCTTTTCGAATACTTATTATCTTTGTCTTTTCTACATTTAAATTCAACTTGTCCCCATCTGAGTATTTCTCCAATCCTTTAATTAAGCCCGAAATCCCTTCTTCATCCTCTGCCATTAACACTATATCGTTCGCGTACGCCATTGTATATATCTTTCCTTCTCCCATCCTAACTCTTCCCCATCCTTTTTTTTTCATTGCTTCTTCGGAGTCTGAGACTCTCGTTATTAGGCCCTCTCGTATTCCCTTTTGCAACATAACTTTGTCTATCTCGACTCGATTCAATGAGTCGAAGGCCATCTTTAGATGCACTAACATTGTAGGGGAAGTGAAGGAAAATAATGGGAAGGGAAATGGTGGGGCGAGTGAAGAGAAATGAGGGAGGAAGAGTAGGGGGAATAAATGGAGGGATGATAAGGGGAGTGTGAGTAAAGGAAAGGAGGGATGAGGAGGGGAGAGGTAATTGGAGGGGAAGTATGGAAAAGAAGGGGAAATGAGTGGTGATGAAAGAATGGGGAGTGAGGAGAGGAGAAGTAGGAGAAATGAGAGGAAGTGACGGGAAATGATGGTAGGGAAAATGAGGGGTTGGCCAGTGAGGGAGCGGGAAGTTTGAACGACTTGATTCATCTCGAAAATCTAAATTTCAAATGATTTGATGATTTTGAAGATTTCAAGATATTTCAATGTTTTCAACATTGTTGAAGAAATTTTAAGAGGTAATTCGCGGGATTTTAAACTATTGCAAGGGATTTGCATTTATAAATTTTGACAGATTTCAATAAATTTAAATAATTTTAGAATATTTTACAAGATTCCAAGAAAGTTCGAGATTTCAAAAATTTTAAGTTTTTCAAAGGGATATCAAGGATATCAAATATATCAAAAGATTTTAGGGAGTAAATGATGCGGAATGAAATTTTAACTGCCTTCTAGTGATTTCAAGGGATTTTCATGGATTTCGTAAGGTATCAGAGGACTTTAAAGATTGAAACATTTATCAAGGAATTTTAAAACATATTTAAGATTTTAAGATGTTGTACAGGATTTAAAAATATTTCTAGATATTTCACAAGATTTAAGGAATTCTAAATTATTTCAGAGATTCCAAGAAATTTGACAATATATGAGGCATTCATAGGATTACAAAAATTAAAAGATTCCGTAAGATTATAATGAATTTCTATAAATATGAATAAATTTAAAAAAATTGGAAATTTTTTCGATGGATTTCAGAGTAGTTCAACTAAATAGTTTGAGCAATGGATGTGATGTTAGTCCCAATTTTATTTTATTTATGTTCAATAGTTAAATTTTCATTGAAGTGAAGTAAACTTAAATTTAAAAACGAATTTTTTACTAAACAGTTTAATATTGTACAAAATAGTTTTTAGTTTTTTTTTTAGTATTTTCTACCAAATTATTGTTGAATTTTAAAGCCAAAAAGACGAATTTTCTACGAAACAGTTGAATTTTCGACCCAAAAATTCGAATTTTCAACAAAACTTTAATTGTTAACCAATCAGTTGAATTTTCAACAAAATAGTTAAGTTTTCAGTTAAAAAATTAATTTTCAGCAAAACAAAATTTTAACTAAAATTGTAAATCTTCAACCAAAAAAAAAAAGATCTTTTAAGAAAATAGTTCAACCTTCAACCATGAAGTTGAACTTTCAATCTAAAAAAATGATTTTTCAACGAAAAATGTTATAATTGATATTTCAAAAAAAAAAAAAATCAATTAAAACTAAAAAACAGTTGTTCACTGAAAAACAACAAAAAAAGCGAGTTTTCTATAAAACACTAGAATCCTCAATGAAATAGATTAATTTTTGACCAAACAGTTGCACTTTTAACAAAAAAATCTTTTTTCCGCCAGAAAGGACGAATTCTAACAAAGTACATCATTTTTCAACCAAATTGTGGAATTTTTTAGTCGAAAATGCAATTTTTCTACAGAACATTTGAATTTTCAACAAAAAATTTTATTTTTAACCGAAACAGATCAATTTTTAAACCAAAAAAATAAATGGTTGACAAAATAGTTTAATTTAAAAAAAAAAATTCTAAGTCAAAAAATAAACAAAATGTAAGCAAATTGTTGAATTTTTAAGCCATAAAAATAATTTTTAATAAAACCGTTGAATTTTCAACAAAATAATTCAATTTTGAACCAAATTTTAATGGCCTTCTAGGGGTTTCAAGGAATTTACGGGATTTTATCAATTTCAAGGGATTTCAATTTTTTTTAAATAACTTAGGTTTTTTTAAAGAATCCAATGAATTTAACGAGATTTCAAATTTTTTATGGTTTTTATGGCGATTACAAAATTAAATGACTTTATTTTGCTACCATTTACACAATTTTGAATTCCTCAAATATGTTTGAGACCTATAGTCGTTCAATTGATTTATTCAAATTTTTTATTCTAAGTAGAAATTTTTTTAAAGTAAGATTAGAATAACACTGATCAAGAAAAATGCCCTATGTGCTTGCTGAAGGCGACATATTTCTGAAATACTTACCAATGCTGAACACGAATCTGTCTTTCGTTTGTTACTATCAGGTGTAGTTTAATAGATATTCGCAATTAAAATTTTCGATAAAAAATTTTTAACCATTTTTTTATGGGTCGTAAAATGTTTCTCGGTCCTCACACGGCAGGGTTTGTCGATGCGTTTTTTAACGCAGTTTGCGAATATCGACTTATTTTAGCGATATTTACAACGGTTTCTAAAATATTTTCAAAAAAGTAAAGAATAAATGCGACAAATTTACTAAAATTTCAATGCACTGTAATTCTAAATTTATTTACTTTTTTATATAAACTACTGGTCGATTTGTTTTATCATGAAGAATGATTATCTGGTAAACAATTGAAATTCGGATTATCCTTTTCTGAGATATGTATCGTGATTAATGTGCACCCTTCTTTTCAATTTCCAAAAACTTGTACTTAATACTGTTCTAAACATCAAACGTTCAATTGTGGAATACAAGACGATCACTCACATTTCATTCGTTTCTGAGTTTTATACAGTTGTGAAACATAAGACGATCAATCACATTGTTACTTGTTTATGAATTTCATATAGTTCTAAAATATAAGACGATCAATCACATTCTTACTTGTTCATGAATTTCATATAGTTCTAAAAACATAAGACGATCACTCACATTGTCATTTGTTTCTGAATTTCATGCAGTTCTAAAACATAAAACGATCAATCACATTGTCATTTGTTTCGGAATTCCATGCAGTTTTCAAACATCAGTCGATCACTCACATTTTTATTTGTTTCGGAATTTCATGCAGTTCTAAAGCATACAACGATTAATCATATTTTTATTCGTTTATGAATTTCATATAGTAGGTAAACATAAGGCGATCAGTCACATCGTCACATTTTTTAATTTCATGCAGTTCTAAAACATAAGACGATCAATCTCAATGTAACCTGTTTAAGAATTTGATGAAACATAATGCGATCAATTAATGAAATGTGAGTGATCGTCTTATGTTTAAGAACTGCATACAATTCAGAAACAAATAAGAATGTGATTGATCGCCTTACATTTTAGAACTGTATGAAACTCATAAATAAGTAATAATGTGATTGATCGTCTTATGTTTCACAACTGTATGAAATTGGGATAAATTTTTCGCACTTTTTTTTAGTCTTTTAAGAATATTTCAGAAACCGTTATAGATATCGCTAAAGTAAGACGATATTCGCAAACTGCGTGAAGGCGGAAAAACATTTATCAACCTTTGAAAAAGTGGTTAACAATTTTTTATAGAACAATTCAATTACAAATATCTAATCAAATAAATGTGATGGCAACAAAAGGAAGCCAGATTCGTTTTCAGTACTGAAAAGTACTTCGGAAATTATATATATTTATATATGTTTTTAATTAGGTTTTTTTGATCAGAAAATACTATTCTATTTTTTTATTAAACGTCGATTTTGACAATGGATAGAGAAATCCATTTTGAAGCTTAAAGCAACTAATTCCTGCAAATTGAAATTGTGAATCCTTTTTAAATGGGAATCCGATTTTTATGGATACCTCTCTTTTATCTAGATTCGTATTCAGTCGAAATTGTACCAGGGAGTGCAATAAACAAACTATGTGCCATTGTGCCACGATCATAAAAATTTGTTGAATTTCACTGGAGGATTTTATAAGATTTATGTATAAGCATAGGTAGCCAGAAGTAAATTTTACGAATATCTACAGAAACAGGTAACACGGAAAACTTTGAATTTTCCTTCTACTTCATGCAAACTTTTCAAAACTTTCGTTACTAAACTTGATTTTGGAATTTTATTCCAAACTCCGTGTTCTGAACAAGTATTATGTAAGTTCCATAAAATACTGTTCATTCATGCAAAAAAATAAGTGAAAATAGTTGTCGTGCCGAAAACCAGGTCTCTGGGATGAAAAAGTTTTCTTTGATTTCATGAATTAAAATCATATTTTCAGTCTAGTCTTAAGCAGCCTCCATTAAT